>SCLH01002178.1:0-61189 GCA_004367855.1 Oikopleura vanhoeffeni | reverse complement strand
CAAATTATATTTTCAAAGCTCTAGTTCGTGTCGCAAAGTTGGTGCTTTTGAGCGCCCAAAGATTTCGACGACATTTGAAAAATTAAAATCGGCCTGAGAAATGTTTTCTATTTCGAAGCAATATTGATAAAAAGTTAGGATCATTATCCGTCATGTAACTATTAACGATAATCTTAAATTATAGAAAAATATCACAAAAATAGAAAACGTTCAGGTTTTGCATTCCTACTGCAGATAGAATTATTCTCTAGTGTTTTCACACCGCACATTTTTTTTCTCTCTCTTTGAAGATAAAATTTCTTTGGCTCACTTACTTTATGAAATGAAAATTGTGAGTTTTTTATTTTCTTCAGGTTTCACACACTAGTGGCAAAGATCGTTTATAAGTAATAATCTTCTATAATATCAAATCTCTAGTGCTAAGTGTCAAACTCTGAGAATCAAAAATCTGGCCGAAAAATTTTTGGTTGATTACAAGTTTATGTGAAGTAATCAATCATTCCAACAACAGCTTGATTTTTTTTTACGATATTTTTAAACTTTATTCAAAGATTTCGGAGTACAATTTGATCAAGTGGTGTTGACGAAAAAAAACAAGCTGTTTAAGTTGCCCAAGTTTCTGTCGTAATTTGTTTTATTAAATTGCAAATTTACAAAACTCCAATTAGAGTTTTTCTGCCAAAACATTTAGTTAGTATTTTTAGTTTTGGGATATCTCCAATTAATGAATTGGCAGAAAAATCGCCCGACTGCGTATTGCTTAAATTTTTATCGTACAAAATAAAAGTTTTAGTAGTCGGGCGCTCATTGGTGGAAAGTTTTGTGGTCACCTCAAGCTGTTTGAATGCTCAAGAAAAGCCAGCTGAGAAGTGGAAGGAAGGCATGTGTGAAAATGCATCGCGCAAAATTACGATAAGAAGAAGGGAGATGTACATTAAAATTTAAGATTTAAAATTATTCATGCAGTTCACAAATTAAATATAGTGGCGCTAAAAAGTGCAGTAAAACATAAAATAAAAGTACTAGAAATTTTCAGTTTACACATCGTTTTGAGAATAAGCAGAGTCGAGGTAATTTTTCGGATTGGATTGGAATGAAGTATACTTTCGATTTCGTTTTTGTACATCATTTTCTGATCGCCTACACATTCTTTTTTTTTTCCAAGATTAGCGTCGTTGGCTCTTAATTCTGCTTCTTTGTGTTATTTCAGCATGCAATTTGTTATTTACGCCCCAGAATTTTTTTTCGGTTTCCGCAGTTTTTGAGTGATTTTGATTTGAAAGGTAGTGGCCTGAAGAGAAATGAACAAGGCATGGTTAAGGTTGGGCACAGTGGCAAAAATATGAGCGAAAGTTTTAGTTATTTATAACAACAATTTTTCATTTGTTATTGTATTTCAACAAATTTTATTATTAGGTGCGCCAAAAATTAACTTTTTCTAGAACTTGTTATTTTTGGCGGGGGGTTTTTTTTCATTTTAGTCTTTTTAATTTGTTTATAATTTTTAACTCTCAATCAGTTGCACAGGTAATTATGTATTAATTTGCAGTGGACAGGAGAGGTTTATTTTTTTATGATTTGGAAGCTTAGGGCTAACATTTTATGTTTATGAAGGGAACAGGTGTTAAAAAACGGCAGAAATGGCAAAAAACGGCATGATGTGAATACGGCGTAAAAACATGAAAACGTTAAAATACGTAAAAAATACGTAAAAGTGCTTAAGAATCAGTATGATCAACCAATTAATCAATCAATCAATAGATTAATTGACTAATTAGTTAATCAACTGATTAATTACAAGGATGTGAGGGAAATGAGTTCTTTTGAAAGTTCAAAAGTTCAAAAGTTCGCTCTCCGTGATTCAGCAGTGACCATCTTTTTCATTGGCTGACTGCCTTTATTAATATTCACACGACTAGGATTGGTCGGCTTATGTTTTTCACACGCGCCTGATTGGTTAGAAAACCATTACTCATCATATTAGTAACAACTCATTGGACAGTAATTTGTGAGTTGTCGATTCTGTTATAATTTTAATAGTTAAGTTACAGGTAATTAGTCACTTTGACTATTTTCTCATGAGTATTCATTTAATTTCATTATTAACTCTGACGAGCTCATTTGACCCAAAAACATATAAAATTTGATACTTAGTCATATTGTAAAAAATTTTTGTCATTTTTTAATAGCATTATTATTACACTATTTTTTAGTAACTTTTTGCGATTATTTATGTTAACTAGAAGTTTTTAGACGAAACAATAAGAACTCCGAGATATTTATCAAAAAATTTCAAAAAATGGCCCGTTTTTTTCGTTCATGTTTCAGTGCTACTGGGAGACCTAGAGTTCCGGAAAAACGTGAACGTCAGGTTAGACTCTCAAAAGATGATGGTATGTCCATCACGTCCGAAGTTTCAAAAGCCGACTCTATTCTGGACAAGCATGTAAAGCAGGAAAAGGCAGAAAAACATAAAAAGTTGTCAGCAGAGTTTATGAATTTTCGTCAGGCAAGCGTTATTCCCAAGGCGGTGTATTGTTTATTGTCCCCCGAATATGAGTCAGAATTGCAATTTGGCTCAATGTTTACTGATATACGTGAAAAAATAATTTGCCTTCTTAATGAGGTAGGGTTTATTTAAGACAGATTTCTGCTTTATTTTTTATTTTAACATTTGTTTTTATGCACCAATAGGATCACTGATTCACAGAAAAGAGGACGGTCAGAAAAAATAAGAAGATAATTCATGAAGACAAAAAAAAAAATTTTTTTTTTTTTTTTTTAAACTTTTTATTCTAACGAAAATTTCCAATGATTTTTCTAAAAAAGTTATTTCAATTCTATTTGTATTAGAAGTTTGTTCAATGTCATTCTGAAGTTTTCTTAAGTTTTTCAATCTTCATTTTTACGTTCTAAGAATTTTTCGTTAAAACAATAATAAGTTCTACAAAAAGTATTACTTTTTGTTATTGGGCCGCTGTTCATTCGATTATGAGAGAAAAATAGATTTTCTACTCCAAAAATTTAATTGTTGGTAGATTATAAATTAGCATTTATAAACTTCAAAAAACACAAAAGAACTTTAAAAGCCTACCTGCAAAAGTGCCGAAGACCAGTACATCCTTCTATATTCCACTTTTTACGTTTGTTATTTAAAACAACGCGCCATTTTTATGATCAGGTTTTATGGTTTTTGATAGCTGAATTGTGTTTTTTGAATTTTTGACACATGTTTGGTTCTGAAAGAGACCCGTTTGTTTTACCAGCCTAACTTGATTTATTAAGTTTTTGTCACTTAACTTGTCCTCTGCAGTGAAACCTTTGTTCAAAAGACTCTTTCGCAGATTTGTGACAGAATTGACTGATATCGATTCTGCAAGACTCGATCTAATTGAAATGGTGGAGCTATCCGATGCCTATGATAAAGATCCTATGTTTGAGACCGAGGAAATGTATGCTAAAGTTTTAGTACGAAAACTGTAAGTTTCCTTCCTACTTTTTTAATTTATTTCTCAGCTTAATTTTTAACTAAGTACGGCCTTTACGTAAGACATTATAACCATTTAAGGGTTATATTGTGACTTTTATAAGTTTTATAAGTTTTTCTTTAGGATGTACAAGGACTTTTTCAATATTGATTTTGCGCTATTTTTTTAATTATCGTCATAAGGAACTTTATTTGAGACAGATTATTGCAGGATGTAAGATACTGACGTGAAAAGATAGTCTTTTCACATAATTATTATATCTGACTTTTGATCATTTCAATCATGTTTTGATATATTAATTAAAATTGAATTCAGTAGCAATGAAAAATAATAATTGAGCACAGAGAATTGGCGCAATAGTAATATGCACAGAATAATTAATTAATTAATCAATTAATTACTTAATCAATCAATTAATTTCATTAAATTGGAGTAGTATAATTAAGAGTATCAAAGAAAAATAGAGTATATATATGATACTAGACAAACTGATTTATGTGCTACTTGCCTATGTACGGTTTTCGCTTTTTTATTATTATAGGACGGACGATAAGATTTCAGTTCATACAGTTAATTTAACCAGTTTTTCGAATTTTGAAAAACAATTTTGAAAATTTTGAAAAAATCTTCAAGAAATTTTTGAGAAGTAATATTTCATATACCTTATTTCAGTCCTGAACTTGGTAAATTTTTGCGAACAAAATTATTTCTTGGTATGTCTCAGCACAACAATTTGAACAATAAGATTACTCTATTTAATCTTCTCAATCACTACAATGATCTTCTACTCATAATTCAAGGGGCCGTTGGATTTGAGACTTATAATGCCGTTGGTTTTGAGGGGGATTTGATTGTAATGGATCGAGTTAGAAAAATTCACTCAAAATTTCATTCGAGAGCTCAAGCTCATCTTCCACTGAAGGTTGATTTAGATCACATGGAGATTTTACAAATGGCGGAGCGATTACTTTTCAGACTTGATCTCGATCTATCTGATATGCTTCCAGATTCAAATCTCCCTACTGACATTGATTGTGTGTTTACCAAGCGTTTTAATGCAATTGGTTCTTATAGTTTGGATTTACAGGAAAATGTACCAGAAATGACCCCTGCTGAAAGACTTAAACTTCTTTATTTTGATCCCAGAAATAAATTTTCAGGGTTAGTAGAATAATTTGTTATATTTTAAGACGAATACAAAGTGTATTAGACTTATCTATTAAGTTTAATTACTCCGAATTGTATCCTAAATTAATTGGTTAATCTATTTATTTTTAGCAGGAAAAAAGTTTTTACTCAAAAAAGAAACAATTTTTGGACAGAAAATTTTTAGACAACAAATTTTAAGACATATTGTCTTAATTCGATAGTTTTTTTTTATTTTAGTTAATTTAACCTGTACTAGAAGGGGTACTATAGTTTTTTATTATTATTATTTTATAGAATTTTCCAAAATTTCAGAAAGCTCAACAACTCAAAATCTTTTAAGATTTGTAAAAAGAGATCTTAAAGACTCAGGAAATCTTCGAAAGGACTCAACAGTTTAAAGGTCTTTGTAATTATAATTTCTACGCGTGGTCAATTTTTTTTAAAAATAGTATTTGTAAGTGGCTTCACTGGGGGAAATAAGTTGTTGGTATACGAACTTTTGTAAGAACCCACCTATAGAACATAACTAATTACACCCAATGTGTCTCGGCCCCCGGGGCGACCCCAGAGGAGATTCACGCTCAACCAATCATAACGACTTGGTTAGTTAATTTTAAGGGTCGTTACAATCTCCCCCGGAAACACCCCAAGGGCCAAAACACACCCGGTATATATAGTTTTTTCTATATTTTTATTGTAAAAAGTGTTTTTAAAATGAGTGTATTACTAATTTCTTTTTATTTATAGCCCAACATCCGTTGTAAAAAAGATTAAGACTGGCGAGGAGATTGAATTATTTCAGCCAACCCCCGAATTTTTCAGACAGCCGGGACTTCCTAATATCGAGGATCCACTCATATGTTTATATGTACAAATGCCCGTTTTGCAGTGGCTCCAACGACCATATTTAAACAAGTACTTGTGCGAAAATGACCCTTATGTGAAAAATCAGTCACAATTAATCCCTGCAAAGGTGGATGGTAGTCTAGTATCCCTATTTCCCCCAAAATATGTTTTTAATAAATATGTTTCTATTGATGTGGCAACCGTTGCTGCGTTTGCGCATTGGTTTATCTGGAAAAATGTCCCAACTCGGCTCAATATGACGCAATTGTGGGTATACCTTCAGTGGAATAACAAAAATAATTATTGCGCAACCGGCCCTGTATACCGTCAACTGTGTAAGCCAAACTGTAGACAATGCAACAAGAGGGCGAATAGTGTAGACGTACATGATTACGTTGAGATATCTGGATATGTATATGGCATTTTGGCTGCCCTTTTAAACCATATCATTCTGACCGGACGAAAGGTAATAAGTAATATAGTTATACACTGGATTTGCAACCCAAAAATGTTAAAGTACATTTTTCGAAATTTTATATAAGGTAATATGTCTGAACACATCCATATGCTTATTTGCATACACTCATATGCATACGTATATAAGCATATATATACATAATTAATCGGACCCGCATACACATATATATGTACATATACACACATATACACCTGTACATCCATATGCATACATGTATATATATTTATTTATATTTATATTTTCTCTTAATGGGCAGCATAATTATTCACTCAAGGCGTCAGCCTATAGTGTTTTGCAATTTTTTTGACTGTATTTCAGCGGTTTCAGTAATATGATAAGGTAAATGCGAAGTTTTTGTACAGTAGAGTAGGGTCACATTAAACGCATATTAATGTTGAGTTATTGAATGTTTCAGTAATATATTTTTATAAAGAATTATTTCGCACAGTATATATGAGAATCCACGTGATAGTTACGCACTAGCACGACCCCTTTGTATTGTATAATTTTGATGACGCACGATCCCTTCAGAAAGGACCCCTGATCAAAAAATTACAAAAAATTATCTAGTATATACGCATCAGAGTTTTTTATGTCAATTTATGTTTATTTTAAGGAAAATGACGCGATTTCATATGCCGATGTAAGAAATGAGCATCTACGGGTGAATTTAACAACGTACCAAAATTTACGACACGAGAATATTGACTTCTCAAAAGATGGCGAATTTGTTGTTTTCTGTATCGGTAGCCCCTCGCGAGATAAGATTAATCATACTCGTATAGTGCTCTTTTCACTTGCTAAACTTAGTGGTATTAATCTGATGTTTGATGCTGCAGATAATGTGGCATATATCAAGGCTTTAACAAAAGCGGACATTTTGAAGGATGATTTTGTGGCGCGAAACTTTAAAACCTTTATCTTCAATTTGAACCTAATGTTCGTGAATAAAAATTTTGGTACCCTTTTGGAATCAGACCTACCAAAGATATTTATCGGACAACCAACTCTGCCAAGCTTCAACAGTCTACAAAGGTATTTTATTACCATAATTATTGTTGATGCTAAATTTACAGGCTCTTAAGTTCATAATTAATAAAAAACTGAAAACAAGACACAAAGGACCCTCAAAAAATCAAACTTCAAAAAGTTTCTTTGAAAAAGAGTTTTAATTATTTTGACAGCCCGAAAAAGGTTTTTGTTCCTATTTTTTTATTTTATTATTCAATTTCGGAATTTTTTGATTTTGGATAATATTTTTGATAATATTTCCAATATTGTGTTTCGTTTTTTGACACGAATTTACAATTACAGCGCTAGAGTCATATATTCAGAAAGGAGTAGCGGTTTCGTACTTTTACAAAACATTTTTTCTTAATTTTACTTTTTTTGAAAACAAAAGTTTTCTTGAAAACTTTCAAAAACTTCAAAAAACACTCAAGAGTTCTAAAAAGTTATTACGACATTTTTCTTTAATTTTTTTTTTATCAAAAGATATTTATGTAAAAGCGATTTTTTATTCACATTATTACAATTCAACAAGTGCTTGATATCGGTGTATTAATCACATAATTTAAGAATTTCACAAGTCTTGTATACAAATGTCGCCCGAGATTATCGCGCTGCAAGGGATTCACTTTTACTTGCTAATGAAAATTTGGATATAAATGATGACGGATTAGTTTTGCCCTTTGGTTTTGCAGAAAATTTTAAAAAGAATCATGTTGAACACCCTTGGGTTGCTATTGCTTGTATGAAAGTCGTTTCTATGAAGGTTTATACTACGGAGCTGGCTTGTAGTTCGACCTATTTCGATGGTTGGGTCGCATTCAGAGATTTATGTCCCCTACAGACCTGCCAGTCTGATCGATTTTTAAATTGTACTTTGAAACGCATTTCCTATGAGCTATTTTACCGATTGGCTCGTGAAAATGAAGTACTGAATGTTATTCAATTTGCCGATATTTGTGACATTGATTTTCCTGCATTGGTCGTTTCCGAACAGTATGGCCCCCCTGACAAAATCTGTGAGTTTTTAGTTGTATCTTATTTTAAGAAACGTAGTTATTTTAGTGGTAAAAAATACGTTATATCTTAATACTAACTACATTATTTTTATGATTTCCTAAGTTCATTTGCCACTAATTATGACATGTGACTTATTATTGATATAAGATCCAAGAGTCAATTGAATTTATTTTGGGGTCAATGAAAAAAATATATATAAGTAATATAAGTGGATAACCAGAGGGTGTATGATGACATAAGAAAAAATGTCAATTTTTTATTATTTATATACAAAATTTCTTTATTTTTATTATAACCGAAGCGTTTCAGCCCCCGGGGCGCCCCCCGAAGAGATTCACGCTTAACCAATCAGAGCGCGACTTGGTTAGTTATTTTAAGGTGCGTTTCAATCTCCCCGGGGAACACCCCAGAAGCTAAAACACATTCGGTATACAATTTGAAATTATGTGGGCGTGCAGAATTATGCGTATGCATAGAAAAGCACACGCCCACTATGCATCTAACACCTACACTCTTGCATACGCACATAACCGTCTGTATGTACACATGTATTAGTAAGTGAAAACTACATACTAATAATCAAAAGGTACACACTCATAAACATACCTACATATACACATATATGTGTATACATACATGTATGATTATGTATAAGTAATTTTTGTAGAAGAAAATTACTTTCCATTTTATTCTTTCACACTTTCACAATTTATATTATATCTATTATATAATATATAATTTTTAGCTGAAGGTTACGATTCCCGCTTTTTGCAAACTTTACTAACGAATGGATTCAGTAGAAATTCAATTGTTAGATTGGTTCACCAGTATACAATCCCTGTTGAGTTAAAAGACCCTATGGATTTCCAGCCTAGATACCGCCGCGGACGACTTCAAAAGACTAGAAACATTGCCCATAAGGGATATTTTTTCATAACTACTCCTTATTTTGATTACAATTATGACCGCGAGATTCAGGATTCAGTCATATTTTCGTTAAAATGTGAAAATATTTTTTCGAATCGTCCTGATGATTGGAAGGCCGATGAAAGTCCATTTAGCGTTAATATTCAATAGACTGTTCTTAACTTTGAAGATCAAGACTTTTTGTTTCAAAAAATCATTTTAAATCTATTTTTATTTTTGTTGATTTTTAGTCAGATTCTCTCTTTGAAAACATATATATCACCATTTTCCAGTTTTAAGTAATACGGCACGAAAACGATATAGACGTAATTTTTTAATTTAAAAATTTTTATTTTATAAAAAAGATTTTTTTTCTATTTTTTATTATAAGTCATCACTAAACGAGAACAATTTATACTAATAATGTATAAGTATAATTAATACTGGGAATTTTTGAGATAGAGAAATGATACTATGAATATAGACAAATAAATAAATGTGTATAACATTTTATTATTGTATCAATATTTGTGCCAGAGTATTATTCACTACTCTTTGTTTTGACAATTTCTATCTTAATTTAATTTAATTTTAATTTTAAATTTCAGTTTATATAAACTGAGTAGTACTCATTACCTTAATCAATTTATCTGTTTTAGTTCCATAGTTCAATTTTGTTCATTGTATAAAAAACCTGCGATATAGAAGAAAGTATAACCCTTTGAAGTCAATCTTATTTAAAGGCAATAAATAGCAAAGAAAAAATAAAAATATGTGGCTAATTGTTGCAATTATTATGATCAGAGTTTTTAAGGCCCAGAAAAGTTTTTTCTTTCTTATAATAACTATTGATATCCCAATCTTATTTTTGCAATTTTTGCTGATTTTTATTTTGAGTGTGCACCGGAAATATACGGTAGGTAGGAAAGGGACGTGATAAGGAAAAAATAAAAGTGCTGAGAGACAGTAAAAGTGTAAAATACGAGAAAGAGAAAATAATGTATGTGAGACAGAATTATGTTATATCTGAGTGACTAAAGTTTAAATACTTAATTACTTCAGAGCAAAGAAAATGATTTTTATATTATTTTACATTATAGTAACATTTGTTAGGCCACGATTTTTATTTATAACACGTGTACGGTCAATTTTAATTTAAACATAAATGTGATGACTTCAAGCGAGTTTCACTTACACTTCATAGCCTGCTACATTTTTTATAGCAATATGCATATATATATATACATACACGTATGTATATATACATATTATTATTGATCAAAAAGTTTTTCAAGACTATCGTCAGAATCAGTTATGCAATATTTCTTATTTTTCTGTTTTTTATTGCCAGAGTTCGGGTAAATTGGTATAAAACCCTCATTTGCTGTTCTTTTTCTAGAGACCAGAGGTGGCGCAATAGAGGAATTAAGTTTGCCTATATTAATTTCTCTGGTCAGGGTTTTATCATTTATATCTCTATTTCCGAGATAATTACGTTTAGCAGAGGTAATTAGCGATTTAGATTTAATACCGGAAGTGCTCGGCTTCAACGTATTTTTTGATGCTAATCTTTTTATTATGCATTTTCTTGTGCCTATTTCAAAAGTAGAATCGTTTTCAATAGTTCCATCAGCATCAGGAGTCAGTACGTTTGTATCACTAAATTGCCGTTTATTAGTGATCAAGGCATTTGCTACAATGACAGCGGGTAAAATGTTCTGATTTACTGAATCAATAATAGTTGATTTTGCTGCAATTATATCAGAATTACTTCCGAACTCCGAGATTAAATTATCCGTAATCATTTCAGGAATAGACTCAAGCAGCGGTAATGAGCCATTTGTAAAATTATTAGCATCATCTATATCGTTAGTACTATGACTTGAGTGAACCGACGAGATAGAAGTATTTCTTGACCAGCTAGGGAGATTACCCGTTGGATTGGGAGCCTCCTGGCCATGAATTACCACTAACTGCATTTTGGTTTTTTCAAAAACACTCAGATTGTCTTTATCTAAAATCTCGCTAATATCTCTGATATTGTTTAAAACTCGTTGGAAATCGTCCGTGATGTTGACTATCGAAGAGTTTATCTTAAAACATATTTGCTCTTTGGCTGACTGATAAAATTTATGCATATGCTGACCATAATTGGTGAGCATATCATGTTCATGCCCGAGATCACTTGGATCAAAAGCACTGGTTATCGAGGATGCCCCGGTAAAATACTTTTTAATTTCGTCAAGTTTGTCTGTCATAGTGTTACCAGCATAAAAATTTAGATTTACAACTTTTTCAAGATCACGTTTTAATGCGTTGTCACGCAATTTTTCAACTTTCTCAAAAATGTCCATCTCGTTCATTTTTAATTTTTGCTCAATCATCCGTAAGGTTGACCGACGTTTAAATGCATTGATAACATTTTGATTAAAATGTGGGAAATTTTTTGCACTATTTTCAGATTCTTTTGTGAAATCTATAAATTCATTAATTTCGTTGAAAATACAGTTGATTTCCAAGTTGAGGTACTCAAATTTACATTTTACACTTTTGACTTTTTTCTTTTCGCGCGCAATTTTGATCTGCTCTCTGCTGCCATCCAAGTCGAGATAGTCAATGGACATGTCGTGTTTAGCCGTGTAGTATCCATTTTCTTGAAAGTTTTGAAGTGCATTTCTTCGAATAATTTTTAGCGAGTCTGCATCATAATTAATTTTCTGTGAGTTGCGGGACGAGGTTCTAAATCTTATTTCATCGACTACATTTGGCATTATGTTTTGTTGCAAGTTTAGATTTTCGCGAAACTTCCTGTATTTTTCATTGAATACATTTTTCTTATGTTCTTGAAATTCTTTAGTGTATGGAGCATAGAGATTTTCGGTAATAGCATTGTCATTCAGGAAATCGAACATTTCAAAAACAAGCTTGAAGCTTTGCTCGAAATTCTCATCTGAGGTGTTGAGGAAGTTAAATTTGCGTGGATTGATTTCAAAATTCATAAATATGCTTTCTTTTTTACCAGAAGCAATAATAAACTCCCTGAAGGAATTATCCTCGATTAATAATTGGGGCATTACTTTATCAAATCCTATTTCGCGTTTAAGCTCTGCATACAGGGCGGGTAGATCTGTAACCGGAATTTCATTTAATCCATTTGAGTCGTATTTGAAACGAAAGATTGCACAATTCTTCAGAATCATTATTACTTTGTTTTCGTTCCACGTTTCCATTGCCACATTTCTCTCATTTTTTGATTGGGATATTGAGCAAGTCCAGATAGCAATTTTAATTTCGCGCAAAAAACCGAGTTCAACCAATCGTAATTCAGTTAGATTTCCAGGAGGATTCAGCTCAGAGTCGTTTTTACATTTATCGCATAGCATTTTATATCGAATCGAAGCGGGGGAGTTGATTGGCCATATATTATCATCGCAAAACGTGTGACTGCCATTGTTTTTTCTTACTGTTAAACTCTTATTATTTTTGAGTTTAATGATATTGCAGCAACCGCCTGTTTCAAAGAAAATTCTTAGATCAGAAGTACGAATAAGAGAAGTGATCGGTATAATTTGTATCCAGTTGTTATCACACGCTTTTTGAAAAGTGAGATTTGTATATGCAAAAACTTTCTTCGTTACGATTTGATAAAAGTGAATTGTGCTGCAATCATCAAATTCGACATGAGTTTCATCCCTTGCGTACTTGAGGCTTTTCAAATTGACACAAACTAAAACAGTTTTTGAGAAAAAAGGAATTTTTGAATGGTTCCATAAATAATTTCCAGAGTATTTCAAAAGATTTTTCAAATGTAAGCACCATAATTCTTAGTGGATAAGATTTGACCAAAATTTATTTACATCGAATAACACAAAAGCGCAGAGTTTTAATTCGTGCTTTTCTAGGGAACCTTTTACAGGCCCTTTTTAATTCTAATCCATGTTTTTATACTTTTTACACATAGGATTATGTCCGAGTAGAAAGCGGCCCAAAAACTGAATAATTATTTTAGCAACTATTTTGAACATAATAATTTTATTGGGGCCGCGGTTAATGTCTTTTTTTTTTTCGTCAATTTTTTGTTGACAAGAAGTTTCAAAAGATATGAAAAGTTCAGTGAGGATATACAAAAAACAGAGAAAAGAAAAAAGGCCTGACAGCTGAAAGTGACTAATTTCAGTTTCATATTGATTTTTAACATTTTTTGAACAAAAGTGCAAAGAAAATATAAGATAAGACTAATTGAAAATTTGACTGAGATATGTAGCATTCTCCAGTCAATTCTTAAAATTTAAGATTAGTATTTTTTTTTTCATTTTAATTTTAATAGGCTGCCCCAGTGTACATTGAAAAAATTGACGGTTCAGAGTTAAAGTTAGGTATAATATTGCCCCGAGTATCAATTGGATACCAATCGAGAATTTTTTCACCAAATAAATCAAAAAGTTTTTCAGTGTCGATTTCTCGACCATTATTAATTCTACGATAAGTTTGGGCTTGGTGATGATACATTTGAATTTTTTGATTCAAGGAGAACCTCAAGCTGGGTAATTCAACACAATGACTAAGAGTCTCACTAAGTAAATATTTGTTGACAATTCTTCTTATTTTGAGATTTGGTCCGAAATTAACACTCACAGGTGGTTTGCACCTTTTACATGCATCTTTGTCAATGAATTTTGGAGAATTCTTATTTATCCTATTTTTTCGATAAGGGTGTTGACACTTGGAGTAAAAGTGTGAAGATAATTCATCTTTGTACTCAAACGATCCTAGTCTCCCTCTTATATTTGCAGGGAGATTATTATAAATATCGACCAAAAAGTATGGCCATGTAGACATAAAACGTGGGTTGTTTTTATGTTTTTTCAGGTGTTGCGGAATTTTCATTACTGTCGTATATTTTCCACATTTATTCAAAAATGAGTATTTATTCCTCTCTGCACTGCCGATGAATCTATTTTTTGAGAAGGGAGCAATTGCGAGGTCATTATTGTCTTGAAATAGACACGGTTTGAGGTCGCAAAATAGACTAGCAGGTAATTCATCTAGAAAGACACTTCCTAATCTACCAAGTAGTAGATAATTGTGCCCATTAAACGTATTTTTCAAATGATTGGGACCAAGTAATTCACTTTGCGAGATAGGCCGATGAATAATACCATATGTTTGATTGGTAATTACTTTAAGAAAATTACATATTATTTTCTGCAGTCTGGAGTACCATTTCGGGGGAAGAAGTGGTAGTGTGTCAAGACCGTGACTGAAATAGCCAAAAACAAAGCTGTTGTACAATCTTATTAATTGTCTCCTAGACCCATAGTTACGCATGGTCAAAATTTTATTGGCCGAAGCAATCATTCTTTTTTCAATATGCCTCATCTGTGGCTCAAGATCAACTATTAGGTTATTTTTTGAGCTTTTTGAATTTTTCTTTTTACTACCAGTCTGAGTTTTTTCTGCATTTTTACTATTTTTCGTTTTACCTATTCTGACCCCCAAATACAATAGTTCCTCGACTATTTCTATAGGTTTACCATTTATTATTATTTCTTTATTTTCGGGCCACTCACCGGTAATAAAACCTTGCGTTTTGTCAGGTGCAATAGGGGTGTCAATGTCGTTTAATGCTTCATGCATACATTTGAATACATCTTGAATGGTTTTATCCAATTCAGCTTCATCATTTGAATGAATCGTGAGGCCTAAATCGTCGGCATAAGCCGTTAATTTAACATGAGGAAATTTATTTTCACATTTTTCCAGGGCCGTATTAAAAATCCTGGAGAATAAAATCGGGCCGCTACCACTCCCTTGAGGGACACCTCTATTTGGTAACTTTCTAATGGAGCTTCTCTCAGCACCTTTTTGTACATAAAAGGTTCGATTGCTGAGGAAGCTTTCAAACCATTTGTAGGTATTTTCTTTACAAAAATTAAAAAGCGACTCCAAAATGGACGAATGGGCTGGGAACCCAAACGCATTTTGGCAGTCCACCAAAATACTCACAACAAATTTGAAATTTTCCCGGTTTTTCATATGCGTCATCATTTCGCAAATAGCTGTGGAGCAGGAATGGCACCTCCTGAAGCCATGCTGGTTCTTATGAACCAGCTTGTGTCGCTCCAGATATGCCATTAACTGTGCCGCAGCTATTTTTTCACAACACGTCCCAAGCGTATCACCCACCGAGATAGGTCTCCAGGATTTGATATTATTGGGATCCCGCCCTTTTTTTGGTATGGGTGTATCCCGCGAGGATTTCCAGAATTTATGGTACAAACCTTTTTCTAGTGAATTGTTGACAAGCTCTAGCATAACTCTCTTATAACTTGGGGTAAGTGCCCCTAAAAATCGTTTTGAAATCCCGGAGCGTCCTCGCGAGTTATTTTTACAACTTTTGATCGCCGCTAGGAGTGAGAATCGACGATCTTTGCCCGCCCACTTAACTTTGTCCAATTTGAAGCGCGGCAATTTGGACATGTTTTTGGCGCAATTATTTAAATTAAAAGTTTTTCCGTCAATTTTTATTTTGTTTTGCCATTGTAAATCAGCAAAACCATCCGCTATTACGTCCGCAGACATGGGACACTCGGTTATACGCGATTTATCTTTGTTAAGTTTCTGGTTAATTTTAAAGAATTCATTTTCGTCCATAAATTCAAGACCAATGCTACCAGTGAGTGAGCCTTTCATATCTAATTTAGATAATTTGGAAAAAACTTTTGATGCTTCATTAAAGGCTTCTTTTATAAAAATACTATCAGGGTTAAGTTTTTTGGCTTGTCTGAGATAATTCATTTTATTCCTCCAGGACATAGTTTCTTCACACAGAATCGTTTTGAAAAACCCGATCCTACGTTCAACTATCCTTTCTGGTTCAGTGATATCCACAAGTTTTTCTAATAGGCAATTTAACTTTTCATCCCTTTTTACAGGGTCAATTATTTGGTCATTTAAAACTTGTTTAAAAATGGTCCATGTTTTTGCAGAATTATTATTGATCTGCTCCTCAGATGCGTGTTTACGAGAGAAGGACATTTGTTTAATTTGCGCAAAATTAATGTCAAAATTTATGTTTCCTAGTTGTCCTAGATGTCCATCCGTTTGGATCTCATCGGCCAGGTTTAAGTGCTTAAACCCGTCGAGAACTAAATTCCTCACATATACAGCATCTATACATGAAAAGTAGTCTTTGTTTTTAACCTTATTGAAACGACGATATGTGCTACTTTTGACCATATTTTTATAACCACTCAAAATTGCATTTAATTTATCAAGTTTTTTTTGAGAAAAATTATTGTTATCCTTACAAAAATGGGTATTGAAATCCCCAGCGATTATGCAAGCATATCGATCAGTATTTTTACTGACCCTTTTTAAATGTTCAAAAAATGTATCAACAGTTTCACCACTGTACTCGTATTTTCTACTGCCATCACAAGGCCGATATACACTCACAAAAAATGCCTTGAAATTTTTGTGTGTAAATTTAATTTTACAGAAGAAAATTTTAGTTTCAATTTGTGTAATATATTTTGCCAACTCCTCTTTAACCATAATTGCAGAATAACATTTGCCCTGCGAATCACTGATACCGTGATATATTTTATAGCCCGAAGGAGTGATAATTTCAACGTCACTAATTTCAAGATGAAGTTCATTGAGCAAAAATATAGGGGTTTGATTATATATTTTTGTTAATTTATCCAGCTTAGATGGATTTGCAGTTTTAAGATTAATGTTAAGAAAGTCAAGATTAGTTTGTTCGTCAATGTTTTTATTTTCAATATAACGCGGAGAGGGGTGTACAAAAAATTCATCAGGGTTAAAATCCCCGATATCAATTGGATATTTTGTCTTGTAGTTGTACAGACTATTTGATTTGTTTTCATGGAAAATGGTAAAAGCAGATGGTTTAACAGGTATATGAAGCCCAAGAGCACTTTTGTAAAACATGGACTCGTGAACGACCTTTTTCTTATACAATTCGAAGCTTAATTTTAAGGTCTCAAGATCGTGACAAATGTCTTTCAATAAAATAATCCCATCCCCCACTGCTATTTGCGAATGTCCACGTTCTGTGAACCAGTTTACAAAATCGTCACAGTTTGCATTTGAAGGATCAAAGTCTATCGAGGTTGACATTTCGATACCTGTATCAATTAGATGAGTGTCAATTTCAGAATCATTGTCACTTGCAGAAGAAAAATCATCTCTTTCAATAGCATTTTTTAGCGTGGGACTCATATTCTGATGATCAACATTCGCATAGACTTGGTTGTAAAAATCGTTTAAATTAATGTTTTGGTCAATTGTTATAATTTCCGGGTCTGCTTCAAAAAATCGTTCATTATTTTCGGGGCGAAGCTTTTCTATTATATAATTGTCAAATTTATCACAATTCAAATCGTTTTGCAGATTTCCACATAGATTTTTATCAATGTCAAGACAAAACTTATTGTAAAGTCCTGTTTCGTTAGCAGGACACATATTATCATTAGTTTCACAACAACTCTCAGGAATCTCGGCTGTTTCTACGAATTTATTTTCTCTCGATTTGAGAGATTCGAATGTTTTAGAAAAATTTAGAAAATTTGAATGTTTGGACAAATTAGAAGAGTCCGAGATTCTAGAGAGATTTGTGCAATTATGTTTTGTAGAATTTGAGAAATTGTTCGCACTATTTTTAAAAATGATACCAAGATCTTTCTCAGATTCTGTTATTGTGTCAAACTCAGTTTTGTCCTTCAAATGGTAGACATTTTTAGTTTCATTAATTTTCCTACATTGTGACAATTTCTCAGAATCAATTTTTGTAGAAATATTATCAGATTTTGGCCTTACACAATATGTGATATCCTTATCAAAAAGCTTCATTTTTGATCTTGAGACATTTTCCTGTGTGATTTTTAATTCATTCTTAACATCTGGAGGCACATTTTTGGATTTGAACTTTTTAAACAGGAATTGACGCGAATGAGAAATATTACCAATATCGTCTTTACTATAAAAAATGTTTTTAGTTCTGAGATTAGAAAAATCTTTTACGATTTTATTTGTCACAGGAGTACTAATTGTATTAAGGGAGGGATTTTCAAAATCAAAAAAGTCTCTTACGATTTTTGTTTCATCAATTGAACATAGCAATTTACTTATTCCCTTTGAATAGATACTGTTTTTGCTACCAAGTTTTTTTTCTTCAAATTTATCATTTTTACAATTTTCAACTGAAGGACTTTCAGACTCTTTTTTGTTTTTTATCATATTAATTTTTGCTATAATTTTCTTATTATCGTTAAAAAATTTTACATTCCTATTGTAAATGGTTTTATTCAAAATTTCAAGTTTTTTCCATTTACAAAAAATGGATCTAGGATATTGAGCAATTTTATTTTTCGGAAGACTGACAGAATATTTTGGTGTTCTGAGAGAATTGCGAATTTTAGTTTTGTCAAAATTAAGCTTATATTGTGCTCTTTTATACATTATGGGTAATTTAATTTTAATTTTAACTTCACTGTGATATACTTTACCTATCGGTGTGATTGGTATAAGTTTTGTCAGATTGGCAATGGGACGATAACGCAAATAAATGACGAAAATAACACAAAAAATGACGTATAAAATAATAACAGGAGGGAGACTGGATAATACATTTCTGTCAGTTGACGCTCTAAATAGATATGTGTTATTTTTACATAAAGCATTTTTTAATATGTAAACATATTTCAAAAATATTTCATTTGCGTTACTTCGTAAGTAACGATGAGTAATAAATCCCCCTTTTTTGACAATATTATTTTTCGTGTCACCGTGATTATGAAAGTTTTTTGATTGTTTAAACAGGTCCCAAGAATCTGGCTTGTTAAAACCAAATATGTTATAATTACGAGTGAGCTCGTTATGCAAGATTGTTTTACAATGCATGACTAAAAAATTACAAGTATGTGTTGCCGATTTACTTTTTGGATACTTTTCAGAGAGTTCAGTGATTGAAATTGGGTCACTTTTTATTGGAGAAGTTTTTACATAAAACTTTTTGAAATCTAAAATTTCCAAAAAATCATCACACGTGACTTTTTTTGAAACCTGCCCATGAAATTTAGAATTACTTTTTCCCATCCAATTGTTACGAAAGTTGAGTATTATATCATAGGTTTGATATATATCACACTGGTAATCGTAATTACAAAAATTACAAAAATTACAAAAATCTTCTGTTTCGATTTTCACCTGGATGCTTTCTTCTTCAGTTTCGTTTTCAGTATCCAGCAGATATTCATTTTCATTTGTTTCTGGCTCAGTTTCTTTTAATTCCCCGCTGTTTTGAGCACAAGTCGTCAGAAATTTGTTAAAATCAGTAACAGTGCATTTTCCTACGTATGGACCAAGCAATGTTTTGTTGGGAGCGGACCAATTGGGGTCAACGATAAGTTCTTTGATCCAATCCAGAAGAATCGGATGATTAATGACGGGCACCACACAACCAGCTGATCCATTCATGTTATTTATTTCCTCGATAAATGTGTGGTCTGCAATGATTTCGCTGAATTTTGTGATGTTATCTATATATCTTTGTAAATCATCAGCATCGTATCCAGGATTGTATCCCGGATTGGATCCGACTTCCGCATAGAAGTTGTCCAATTGAGCTTGAACTTCTACTATGATTTCCCTGCTGTAATAACACGAGACCCAGATCCATTCATTTACCTTATCCTCTGAATTGCTGAATGTGACCTTTAAAATCTTTCTTATTTCAGCCTGACGATTGCGTGTTGACTTATCATCCTCTTTTAAACATTTGCCATTAAAATATTTGGTCATTTTGGCTTTTTTGGCTCGAATTGGACTGCTATTTTCATTTGCAGATCCCCCCAATCCCATAATCGGAATAATATTCTGAACCATATCTTTTTTACGCTTAAGAGGGTGATTTGATGTGGAAGCTCTCGAGCTTTCACTTATTTCATGCTGCGAATTTTTACTCAACCCTATTTTTTCAGAAGTAATCTTTGCAGACGCATTTAGGGACACTTCTCTTAATAAGTTTCTTTTTATAGTTTTTTTACGATTCACCATAGGAGTTCGCCCAGCAGAAGCAGCAGAAGGTGGTGCATGTGTTCTACGAACAGTTGCTTCTGAGAAGTTGGTATCATTAGTTGGTGTTTCTATGGAGTCCACAGATCTTATGGAATCGTTAGTATCCATTGTACCGGAATCTTGTGTTACGACCTCATCACTTTCTACATTATTGTCCGCTGTTTCATTTTCATTTTTGGTTTTGCGCTTTTTTTTGACAATAAGGCGCTCGAGAGCAGTGGCTGAATATTTATGATAACGGGCGTCGTCATCATAATTTGCATCAGAAATACCATCAATGGCCTCAGGAACCCGAAGAACCATATTGGTATTTTTAAACATAGTAAAAGATTCATCTATCGTCTGTTTTGACTTTAACAAGGATGGATTATCTTTGTATTTCCACCGTAGAGCATAATCTGTTACGCCATCTTCGGTTTCATGGTGTTTGTACATTTCCCCTACTATCGAAGCAGTGTCAGCAATCGTTCTATTTTGTACATCAAGAAAACTGTTTAAACTTGTAACAGTAGAGATTTGATTGGCCATGATCAAATTCGTTGCAAGATCTTGTTGGCGATGCCAGGTACGTCGTAGATCGAGCTGATACAGGTGGTTTTTGTGTACATTGAGAGATTGAGCAGTACGGCTAGTCAGTTCTTTTTTAACAATTTTTATTTGGGCCAAAGGAGTAACTTTTTTTTCTGCTTCTTTTAATACAAATTGAGCGCCCTTCAAAATGTATTTTTTTCCCATGTTTGAACTGTTAATCGGGGCATTCTTGGATTCATTTTGAACTTCACGCTTGTTCACCTTTTTGATGTTTTGGTGAGAAATGACTTTCGATTTTATTTCAAATAAATCGTCTGGAATTGTAAATAATTTCGGATTGAAAAGGATAGCAATTCTTGTGTGTGCGTCACGATTGATCATGGAATTCTCGGTTAGTGGCACCAAATTTACATCATAATATACCGTATTGTGATTCCAAAATTCTTTGCGATCATCACTAGCATCAGCCCATTTCATGGCTTCTTTGTTGTAATGAATCATCTCTCTGAGATGTTTGACCCCATTTTTGACCTCATCAGGGGTTGGGTGGTAATTCCAGACATTACCAACACAGGAATTCAAATGGGTATTTTGCAAATCGGCTTCCAACAGAAATTCGGTATATTTTTCAGGTCTTGAATTAATAAAAAACATGGACCCATCGGCCTTAAACCCCCAGTGACATGTGAGAAATGGACAGGCATTGAACTTAAAAAATTTGTCACGTTTGTCCAGTAAACCATAATGTCGGAAAACGAACTTAAGTAATTCCCATTTGCTCATAAAATAAATGGAGTCGACATAATCCCCCGTTTCATTATGGCGGATGCGGTAAGTATTTTGCGGGGAATTGTTATTCAAAAGGGCCTTTTCAATTGTTGTCGTTTTAATATCAAGTCGTATTAAAATTGTGTGTAACATATCACGATCATTGCTGTTTACGAAGTCATCACTTTCATGTTCACAATTGTAGTTGACTTCGTGGCGTTGAACATACCGAAACTCACTTGAAATTGTGAATTTGATTTGTTCGTGCATGCGTTTTTTCTTCTCGCGCTGCATTTTATTACTATTCGAGTTGTAAGGATACGACGTCCGAGTACGACCACGTCCCTGGTAACCACCTAGGGAGAACGTAGTTAGATTTTTATTAATGATAATGCTTATTTCTTTACAGAAATAATTCTCCCAGCTTGACTGCGAAATGTGAGTTCTATGCCTCACACTTTCGAAAAAATTGTCATTACTGCTTGATTTTTGAGATAATGTATGGCCCATGTAGTCCCGGTCTACATTCTCATGAGACCGGGAGTCCACGCGCCCTACATTAGTTTCAAAGATCGAATACAATTGCGTACCTCGGCCCCGAGTCGATCCTTGATTATTGAACGAATTTTGCACAGAATTGCGATTCCAGTTGGAATTGCGATTATATCGAGAATTATTTTGATGATTATTTGCACCATTTTGATAACGATTGTTTCCAGCGTTGGAATTTTGAGCTTGGCTCTGATTTTGATTTTGAATTGGCGCACTAACTGCAGAGTTATCGTACGAACGAGCACCACCCTGCGGATTATTTGAGCTCTTTGGAACCGTTTGAGAGTCGGAATTGATAAAATCACCCCGTTGATTACGAAAATTTTGATTGACCAACCCCACATTCTGACTGATTGGTTGAGCAATTTTTTGGGGATTGTGAATAATTGGTACATTATTCATCGGCAAATTAATAAGTGGAGGCGGAACAGTCATGTCCTGCCCATGAATATTGCGGTCAAAATCGACATGAAAATTTCTAATTTCTGGTACAACGGCGACCTGGTTGGCTTCATTGTTGAAAACCGGCTGAATTTGATTCTGACTTATATTGTGCTTTTTTAGTTGGTCTTTTCTGACCCATATAAAGTCTGAATCATAAGCAGCAGCGTTGTTGACAACATGTGAAGTGCCTAGCGATTTTGGCTGTATTGGCAACAAATTCTTATTTTGAATTTTATTTTGAATTGGATTAGGTCCCCGTTGCATACCATTATTTTGATTAACAGCTTCAGTCTGACCGGAATCCCGATTTCTTTGAAAGGAGATGGGGTCAATCAACTGAGAATTCGTAACCGTAGGGCAAAATTGGTGGGGAGATTGGTGGGGCCATGGTCGTGGTTGTTCATAAGAACGTCCTCCTGAGTAAGAGTTCCCACCTGGTAACATTTTGTCAGCCCTATAAATTTCATTATGAATGTGCTTTTCATTTTTATTTATTTGATGACATGAATCCGCTAGTTTACTTTTTTGAAGAATATGCTCGTATTCATACTCATTTTTTAGTTTGAGCTTACTTCTAATATCATAATTTTGAATACTTGCAGGACTCAAAATGCAAGATTTGGTACTACTTTTTTTAACAACTGAATTTAAATTTAAATTTAAGCTACTGGTATTATTTTGAGCCACGCTTATAAGTGATTCATCTTTTTCAGTATGAGAACTGCTTAAGCAATTTCGATCAGAATAATTTCGATTATTTCGACCCCCATTTTTTTGATTGTAGCAGGCTGCCACATGGCGAGAAAAGTTCTCATTTTTTCTGGCAATACACAAATTTTCTAGGCCTATTTTGTTCAGATTATTGACACTAATTGCTTTTTTCAGTTTTCTTTGAAATTATTATTTTTAAATATGGAAAAAATGACTTAATCAAAAACTATATAGCCATTATTTTTGTCAACTTTTTTATATACGACCAAATTTCTAAAAAATTGTGATAGAAAAACGCAAAATACCGTAAAAAATACCAAAACAGGGTTTTTCTAGGCCCCCTTTATTTTTAAATTCAGATTATAGACACTAAATGACTCTAATTGCTTCTTTGGGTTTTCTTTAGAATTTATCGGTTTTTGGACAAGGAGAAAAAAAAAATTTTCAATCAACGAAGCACTTCTATATTTTCGTTAAGAATTTTTATGTATGAAAAATAATTTTTATCTTAATTTTTGCAAAAAAGAATGCGAAGGAGAGAATGTAAAATACCCGGACAGGGATTTTATTTTTCTGAGAAAAAAGGTTATTTTTTGAAGGAAAGAGGGACAAAATTATCTGTAATTCATACTATGATGCAACAAAAATATTAATTTGGTAAAAGGGTTTTTTATTCTTATTTGATTTTTTATGGCATAAATATTATTTGTATATTTTATTTTATTTATAATTTGATCACTTCCAGAACACTTGGAACCCAAATTTTCAAGGCAAGTCCAACCAGCTGCGTAATCCGTTTTGAAGTTTTGCAGTGATTTATCAGATGGGTTTTCTTGCTGTTTTACGAGAAATGCGGATGATTTTTAAGCAAATATGAAGTAATTTTTTGATTACGTATGACACGTAGAGCACAACGCTTTTTCCGGAGCAATTGGTAAGGATACAAAAACTAAGAAAGCAAAACTAAGATAAAAAGTTTTAATTTGAACTTAAAATTTAAGTCTGAAAATTTTTGAGAAGAATTTTTCAATGTTAACACCAGTATGTTTTCGGAAAAAGTGCTGAGCCCCTTTTTTTGACCAGTTTTTTATGATGATGTGTTTTTTTATTTTCAACTAGATTTTTGTCCAGTTTTGGAGTGAAGTTAAATTGTGAGAAGAGTGGCTACATGCAATTTGCCAACGGTTAATTCTTAACGATCAGGCAGTTTGAAGCCAGTGCTAACTAGTTAACCCCTTGACTTTTTGATAAGATGCAAAAATCGGCAGCAATGACCAGGGATTTTCGGAATTTCCAGTTCGAAAGTCTGAGATTGCTGCTGATTTTTGTCTATATTATTCTCTTACTTTTGTCTTACTTGAAAATTGAATTTGAATTTCCACAAGACTAGTTTCTACAATTTTGCGGCAGATTTTGATGCAAGGAACGTCCAGTTGATTGGTTGTTCTATTTTCCACAGCAATCTCTTTTTATATTATGGTAGTTGCTCAGCTAAGAGGCAGGGTACTTTCCAAAAAATATTATAATTTACTTAGTTTCCTGATTTTTGAGTTTCAGAAAAATAATTCGCTCGAAAAACAATTTCGATTTTTAGGTGTTGCGCGAACAACGACAGAAACGCGAATGAAAAATAATGCAAAATTTGTTTTCAAATTTCGCTTTCGGCGGCCAAAAAACGAAAACAAAAATTATTGATTTATTTATGATTTAAATTGAAAGTGCGTTAATTTGTTTTCTTTTAACGCTACAGAGTTAAAAATTGCACCAAAATCTTTAAAAGTGTTTGTTTCTAAATTTTGTCAAAAATTAAGGCTCAAAATAAAAATTTGACATGGCCCCCAAGAGACGCCGAATCAAAATTTCAAAAAAAACTCTCTAGTACATTGTCAAACAAGTCTTGTGCTTTCAGATGCAGTATGAGTCTAAACTGTATCTCTCAAACTGGTGGAGGAGATAGCTTTTGCCTGAGCCTCCNAGTTATACGAACAAGCCGGGGTCAGCAAAACCTGTCCTGTCATGGATTTTTACGTAAGAACAGGACAAGTATTTTCGATCTCTCGGACAGAACAGCCATTTAAATATTTCTGTCCCCTCAAGACAGGACAAAATAAGATATTTTTTGGGATTCAATTTTAGAGAAATATATTAACATATGAAGTCTCAATAGCTCGGTTAGTTCTTCGCTGGATTTGTAACCATACTGTTTAAGGTTCCGGATAGTTCAATAAAATTCTTGAAATTTTTAGCAAAAAACTTTCTTTGGCTTTGCTTGACAGCATGAAAATTTCAGTTGGGTTGGCTTGATTTTTTAAGAACTTAAATTGAAAAAGGATAAACAAAAACTCAGGAACATGTAGAAAAATAAAATCGAAATACTCGCCGACAAGATAGAATCGAATAAGTATATTAGATATTTATCAAAATTTGAAAAGTTAAAAATTTCGAAACATAAGTTTGTTCTTGAGGGGGTAGCAGCGATGTGGCAGACTGGCGTCAATTAACTTACGAAAATAATTAGTTGGTTTATTTTTTTGTGCTAATTATCGTTAGCTGAACCAGGATAAATGTATATCAGCTCATTAAAATGTTTTTTTATCTATTTAAGGAAAGATTTGAGTTCGAATTTTTATTTTGGATTCGTAAAATTTTCAAAAAATTCAAAACATTATTAAAATTTCACGCATTTTACACCCAAAATAACTTTAACTTTTTTCATGCATGTTCACATATTTTCTGAATGCTGTTTTAAAAATCATAGAAATATTATGAAAATTTTTCGCAAATCAAGTCCAAAATTTTTATTGATGCTTTTTTGAATTATTTTTAAAAATCAGGCCAAATCAGTTGTGTTATTTTCTGTTATCTATTTGATTTTCCGTAGTTCAACCGATGGAAGGGTCAATCGAATATCGTTCCTTAGAACTACATGCATGAAAATCTTACACCCACTTGCATTGTGACATAACCGGCTTTGCTGCCATTATGGCACCGTAATTTATATTAAATTTTATTATTTTCAAAAATCTCAATTAAAATCTTTGAGTATTATAAAACTACTTTTTCTTTTCAAAGTGCGGGTTTTTATTATAAAAATTCGCCAATGAAAGGCTCAATTTTTTCCCTAAAAAGCATGTCTTTTTTCCTCTTTTTTCATGGAAAAAAAACTTTCAATATAAGGAATATTATTTTCATTATGGACATATGATTCTCCCCACAAATACGCGCAATAACACCGCGAAAAATTGCCTGAAGATTTCATAATATCACGCTTCCAAAAAATAAATCTCACATCGGGGTCACAGTTGAAATTAGGAGTTCATAATGAAAAGTGGTTTTGATATTTTACAGATCACTTAAGTACGTTGAGGAATTAAATATAAACGTTATGCAAGAATGAAACTTTTACTTGAAGGTAAAAAATATAAATAAAAATTTTTCACATTTTTTTTTCTCATAAATCTTATGAATATTTTTCAAAAGTGGAGGTAAAACTTTAAAAATTTCTATGTACAAATTTTTAATATTTTGAAATTATTTAATTTTAATGACCATCTAAGTTCTTATCAAAGTTTTCATTTACTGCCAATTTTTTAATTAAAATTAATATAAAATGAAAAGAAATGTAACTTATTAATGATAAATTCAGTTCGGAAATGTTTTTTTAATTAAAACTTCTTATACCAAGGTAATTTTCAAAAAAATGAACAAACATTCCAAATTAATGATTGTTTGTTAAAAAATGAAATTTGATATTCCCAAAATAAAAACAAATTGGCATTTCCAAATTCAATAAATCATATTAAAAATTGAAAATTGTGCTCAAAAACTGAACGCAACTCTACAAAAATATAACAATTTAGAAATTTTTAGAATTTTGAAAACTTATTAAAATAAAATAATCAATGAAAACGTGTTATCCAGGAAAAAAAAGTAGACCAAAATTATAAACTCCCATATACCCGCTCTAGGAGAGAATTGCACTGGACCTTTTTTTTTATTTCCTGCCTCAGGACAGGACATAACTGGACAGAACAGAAAATTTCGAAATTTGCAAGCCCTAGGACAAGCCAGAAATTTTCACATCTTGTGCGACACCTGCTGCTAAGTCTTTGTTTTCGTCAAACAATTTAACAATTCTTAAGTTCTAAAAAATACTGAAATTTTCTGTCTTTCGTAAATTATGTTTTTCTGAAACTCAAAAAATACAAGTTTTTCAGTCAAAGTTTTTTAAAAGTCAAGGCGACTTCAAAAATGGCCAAAAAAAATAAAGTTCCGAAAAAATATTTTTTTCGATTTTGCCAAAAAAAAATTATGGTCGTCCGCAACTCGAATTTATTCAATTTTTATTTCAAATGAATCACTTTTTGTAGCGCTTGTATGATATGTAGGAATTGGCACGCAGCGCAAAATTTCTGGTCTACATCGACTGTCTTGATTTTTGAAGTCAATTTTGACCTATAGTAACCTTTCAAAAAAAATTTTCATATTTTTTCTCGAACTCGCAATGTCACTGGCTATATTTTTGTATGCAAGAAAAACTAATTTGGTTCTAGTCGAAAATCGCATTTCCCACCCTACTCTAATGCCCTGTCGTAAAGATTTGACTCCTCAAAAACGCGGGGAGTGAGAACTCAACGCGGCGTTCAATAACGACTCAGTCGAGTTGGTTCTTAGATAGCTCAAATTGTGCGCAACTATCTAGTTGATAATATGATATAAAAATTCGTTCGAAGCAGACCATTGTTTCTATTTTTTTAACAAAAACTGATAATTAAACAATTTAAGTAATCTTTAAATAATAGGAAAACATTTGTCCGATTTAAATCAATTTTGAATGTTTATATTTATTAGATAATTGTGCTCAGTTTGGGTAATTAAAGAAATGAATCGGATGACTCGTTTTCGAACGACGAGTCGTTATCTCTTCCCCAAATTTTTAACAAATCAAATCTTTACGATAGGGCAATAAGGGGATATCCCTTTAACTTTTCTTCAACTTCCCTTTAACTATTCCTTTATTCAAAATAGAAAATTAGAGTTCTTACTATACCAAAGAAACTAAAAGTGATCAACCTACTTTTCGCAATCGTTTCCACCAAACACATCTATCAACAATTCAAAATATTTATCAGCTGATATGTCAATGTGATAAAGACATAAAAAAAAATCAAAATTTGGAGATACCATTGTTCCTTCCAAATCCCTGGTCGTGTAATTGCAGTTTTCAGCTAGTTTAAAGTTCAAAAAAACAATTTTGTCTATTAAATTCATTTTTTTAAGAAATATATGTCTTGTAAATATAATGATTTTTGGACTTTCCTTCACTTCCAAAAATAACGGCTTCGTCTGATAAGGCATTTTATCGAATATCTAATAAATGATCATAAACAAATATATTCAATAGTGAAAGAGGCCGAGAACGACGAAAATTTTCCTTTCAAATAAAATTCGGCGATACGAGCACAAAAATATATGTCCATAAAACGATGAAAAACGCGTCGCGATTCAAAATGACGTCATAATTCCAGATATATTTTCTAATTTTATATGGAGAGTTACAAAAGGTTCAGATGACATTGTATACCGAAAAGTGTAATAAACGTATTTCACCGAACGCAATTAAATGAAAACTCGAAAAAGTAGATTTAAGAAAATTTCATTTCTTAATATGGCTTCATTCATGACGAACTCAGACTATTTTTTGAAAAAACCTTGAAACGCTCCAGCAATTATAACGATATGGGGACTGGCAGGAATTGAGCTGAAAATACAGAAATGAATCGTACAGCTGAGATAGAGCCTTCCCATCATTAAAATGTAGGTTAGGGAATGAAGTTCAAATAAGCGTTCAAAGAAACGGGCCAATGGGGATAACTCAATGTTTCGTGCTTTAATCGACATATTGTAGCATCTTTAAGTAAAAATAGTGAGTGTAAAGGTAAAGTGATTAGTCATGACTGTACATCTGGGTTCGATTCCAAGACTATCTATTCTTTTTTTTGTTAATCCGCCAAAAGTGCCGATTTGTCTTTCGAAATGTATGATCCCAAGTGGAGCCTATTCGGCAAATTTCGTCTAAAATGTTTTTTCCCATTTATTTTGATGATATATGTTTTTTTCGACGATATGGGGAAAATTTGAAGTTTTCGGTTCAAAATGAAAAACATGGAGTTGTTCTAAACAAAGTCATCATTTAAAAACTTTGTCGATTTAAGAGGGGTGAACGAAGCGTATAATACGACTCT
This sequence comes from Oikopleura vanhoeffeni, assembly GCA_004367855.1. NCBI lineage: Eukaryota > Metazoa > Chordata > Appendicularia > Copelata > Oikopleuridae > Oikopleura > Oikopleura vanhoeffeni. Next base: position 31,940 of record SCLH01002178.1, on the reverse strand, counting down.
GATAAGACATTTTCTCGGTGAAATATATACTAAAATATATACTAAAAACTAACAGTTCATGAGAAAAATCGAAAAAGTGCGAAAATTTCTAACATTTTTTTTGATGATTGGGTTCTTAGTACACTCAATTTTTACCTCGAATCAATTTGAAGCATTTTTAATGCCTTTAAGGCCTTTATTAAATCAGAGTCCTGAACCCCCTCTAAGCAGTTGAAGGAAGGCAATATCTCTGGAAAGAAAGTGAAATTGGTTTTGATTCAATCCTTTTGAATTGCAAAAACTTTCTGAGAAAGTTAGATAAAGGAACGTCTTAGATTTTCATAAATTAAGGGTATGGTGGTTCCTAATTTGACATATTCTCGATCAAACATTAGCCAAACAGAACTTCAAGGATGTTATTCTGATAGCCAGTTTGTAAAGAAGCCTTACTTGCAAAAAAAATATGCCAAAACTTTTTTGTATGACCACACTCCTTCGCACAAAAGCACACAAGAGGAACCAAGCCAAAACGGGAAATCTATCTCTTATCAGGGTTTTATTTTGAAATAAACCCAAATTTTGACATAAGTTGTATAAACAGTATGCAAAACTTTAGAGCAGCGCTTTTGTGGATAAGAGCTATATTTATTCCAGAATATACAAAAAACTACCGGCTTTTGAACTTTTTCTATCCGATAATCTATTTCCTCCTAGGCTTAATTTCAAAATTTGCTGAAATTTCTGCAGAAGCTTGTTTGAAACAAACAGAAGCTACATAAAAGCGTTTTAGTTAAAATGTTCACCCAAAACTCAAAATACAAATTCTTCAATGTGACGTGAAAATTTTTCGAAAAAAAATGTGCTTCAATTTGTCCGAAAATGGGCTCAAAAGATGTCAAGGGAAACATTGAAGACAAAGTTTGATACGTCGAACAGATATACTGAAGTTTTACTGATCAAATTGACACAAACGTTATTTTTGAACATTATTTTGAAAAAAATACCAGCAAAAAACGCAATCATTTCGATAATTTGATTGTTCTTATTTGAGTTGTTTTGTACTTTCAAAACATAAACGATTGATTTGGTGCATTTTTATGATTCAAACGTCTGCATAAAATTTTGAAACCAACATACCCTTAAAACAAATTTTCCTCATTTTATTATTTCGGAAGTATAATTTAATAAAAATACGCTGATAAAATATTATATATTCTTTTTCGATGATAAATTTGTAATACATCCATATTTGAATTGAATATGAATAGTATTTCAAAGTCAAAAGATAGGTGAAATTGAAAGACTTTTTAACGAAAAATTTAAAATTCAATACAATAAATAGCCTTTCCTTCAGACAAAGGTTGTATATCTTCAAATTGACAAATAGGATATCCCTTTGACTCGATTATAATATCCGCACACGCTGCCTTTGAAAGGAATATAATTTTTGCAGTTTCAATATCATATTGGGAGCAATCGTAAATCCAGATTTCTCCACTTTCGATATTCGAGTGCAAAACATGATGATTGATTTGGTCNATATAATTTGAAATTTCGAAGGACAATGGCGTTCTTATTTTTGTTGAAAATACGTCTTTCATTATTTTCCCATTTTATTCTAAAACTTTGCTGTAATTGAACGGTTAGTACAACGGTGTATCAAAAAAATGAAAGTTAAATAAAAATCACCTCATTTCGCTGGGATCACCGTTTTTACTGGAAATGAATTTGATCGCCAAATCTTGTTCTGTGATCACAAAAACTTTATCGTTTATTTTTTTGAACAGCAAACTGCGTTCAAAATCATGTATGGTTTGTATGCAAACTTCTTCATAACCAAAATAAAAGATCATCCCGGTTTCAGAGCAGTTTTTTTTCGTGTTTTCTTTGATAACAGATAAATAAAACAATTCTATTTCAAATTGCATGTATTTTTTGTTCGAAGTTAGTTTCCAAAGACAATTAGCATCTCTGTTTGGTGGTTGTAAAACTCCTCGGTCTAAAAACAGTTAACCACGATCTCAAATTTATTTTCAATTTGAAGAAAAAAAGTATGCGGATGTTAACTTACTAATTTGATAATATTTTCCGCAATTATTTTTTCGGTAAAAATCAGGTTTTTGGAAAGTAATTTTTGACATAAATCCATTTCTTTGAGGATAATCATTTGTAAAATCCGTTATAAACTCGACGGAAATCGAAGAACTTGTAGACGTGTAGGAAATTACATATTTATTTTCTTCATCGACAAAGCATTCCTAAAAAATGAGTCGTCAAAAATTAAGCTGGTGACTGAGACTAACAAGAGTACTTATGATTTGCAATAAGAAATTTTCAAAGTAAAAAATGAGGTAATGAATCAAAACTTATGATCTGAAAAAACTCCAAAATAAGCAAATAAAGTTGGTACGCATGTTTATTCGCAAAATGTTTTATTTTAAATAGTCATTAGTCAATTAATAATCATTAGTCTTCATGCATAAATAATTCAAACATTATTTTATGACACCAGAAATTTTGCTGATAAGGACTTTCCAGATAATTTAAAATTATTATGATTAAAATAAAAAATAAGATTTGAAATTTGAGTTCATGTTATTACCGATTTTATTATCAAATCGAAAATAACTGTTACTACAAAAGAGTAAGTTGTTCGAATAAAGAGCAGAAAATATATTCTAAAGTTTCCCTAACTCAAATTTTTGACATTTAAGTTTAATGTTTTTAATGTGGTTTCGATTTAAAATTCCAATTTTTTTTGAACATTTAAATGCTGGAATATTTTAACAACCCATTTGAATTGACTTTGAGAGGAATTTAACGCTAACTGGAATCATAATTTTTGTTATTTTCCTCTTTATTTTCTGAAAATTACAAATAACAATGGCAATTACTTCATTGCACTTGTATTTTCGTATTGCCTTGGACACGATCCTTTATTACTTTCTCATAAATTAATTGATAAAATCAAGTCTTCACTGAAATTAATGTAGCAAAATTTCTGACAAAAAATTGGTGTAATAATAACGTGCGAAAGAACACGTCGCTGTTTTTTTCGCTTAAAGTGGCAAATAAATTGATTTTATTTATTTTAAATCTTATCGAAATTTTGATTTGCAAAAAACTCTAGATTCGAACAAAAACTTAATTTCCGACTTCAATATAATATTTGCCTTTGATATGTTCTTGCCAAAAAATTGAAAAAAAACCTCAGGTAGAAATTATGAATAGCATATTTTAAATCTTCTTAAATGCTTTCATTCTTACAATTTGAGAGTTATTTCTATCACACATATAATTCAAAGATCCACACAATTTGACCATAGGGATTTCACCATCATCAATAGAAATAAAATCAAAAAGACAATTTTTTTCTTCCAGATCGAGCTGACTAAATTTGATGTTGACCACTTCTGTGACATCACCTTCACAAGGGATATAATTAATATTATATAAACCATCACTTTCATTTGATTTGAAAATAAACTAGGGCGATTGGAAAAAAATTCAAAGTTAACGTTGAACTGTTCACCCAGATTTCTAACTAAACTCTTAGGAATTATTTAAAGAATATCTAAAGAAAAGGGCCTCAGCACATTGAGGTTGTTGGTTTACTGGAAAATGTTTTTTAAAACCAATTCAAGCCAGAATAAAACATTATGACTACATGAGAGGAAATATCGCCGATAGTGTTTTTCCGGACTTTCGGCGTTAAAATAACAGAAATTAGTTTTTCGTCCAAAAATAAACACGCATTGGAGTTTGAAATGACTTCATAATTTTTAATATTTTTTCGATTGTATAAAATTTTTTATTATAGGTTCAAATGAAGTAAAATACAATAAGAAGGAGAATTATATTCTTCACCAAACGAAATGAAAAACAAGTAAAGAAGTAGATATGTGTAATTTTTTTCAAATATGATGTCATACATGACACTTAAAGTTTTTCGATATAAAAACTTCAAGCACACTCGTTATGTGGCCCTTTCGGCGATATGGGCACTGGCAGGAATTAAGCTGAATATCGGGAATTGTAAAGGTTTTTCGTTGATATCGGACCGGTGCACCGCGATGATATGGGCTCTATCGCTGTATTTGCGTTTTTTATCTTAAAAACTGATGCTAAAGTTTGAAATAACCCCAAAAACATTGAGTTCCACGTCAAAAATGAACAATTCAGATCAAGGATCGGCAAAAGCTGGGCGACTGGGCCACTTTTTCGCCCTATGGCGACTGGGCGACCTGAACCCGCCCCGCCCTGGCTCAGCAAAATCGCTTTAATGTGAACCCAGCGCCCTGAGCAAAAAATCGCCCAGATGTCGCTCGCCCGCCCCGTTTTTAAACCAGCCTTTTGGCCAGGGTTTTCAATTTTACCTAAAAAAGTCGCCCGGGCGAAAAAAGTTCTCGCCCCGCCCTGGCCCAGCAAAAAGTCGCCCAGTTTACCCTGGCCCAGCGAAATTTTTCAGTTTGCCGATCCTTGATTCAGATAACTGTTCAAAATTTGTCGGAAAAAAATTATGAATATTGTTTCTATTAGAGGCTTTTATGTCTTTCCCGACTTTAAAGTTCCATTTGCAATAAGTATTTGGGTCATATGGATATTCCATTGTCGGACTTCCAAGGATCATGCTTATATTGTCTTCTGACGACATGATTGTTGTATAATTTGACCAAAACGTCTCTGGAGAACCTAAAAACATTAAAATCACAAGATAGGATTGAAAACAGTTTTCATAAAATAACCAAGGTTATTTATAGATCGTTGAGATAAAATGCAACTTTTTGCAATTGATAAAATTGAATAAATAATGTTCAAAAAACTATGAAAAACTAAAAAATGGAGAATTCAGATTATTTTGTAATTATTTTGTAATTATAGAATTTGACGCTGCTTGGTGCAAAATTGCGATTAGCTGTAAGCAGATTTTTTGATCAGTGAACTCTCAGCTTCAATTTGGTGGTACCTTTTTTCCGATCAGACGACCTTTTTTTTGAACTTTTCATTTCCGGTTCACTTCTAGTCATTTTTCTAGAATTCTAGGATAAAATTAAAAAAATCCGAGCAAAAAATATTGACGACACTATATTTATCTACCTGATTCGAAAAAACGGTCTTATTCTGAACATCCATCTAAGAGAAGTATCACTTTGAAGTCGAAAAATTGTAAAAATCGGCTTTCAAAAGTGATTCTAAAAAATACAAGAGCGAAATTAAAAAAAATGGGCCAAATATATAAGTGACCTCACTCTTCCCGTACTCTGTGTAAATTTTCAGACGCTTTGTATGTGGGGTCTTAAAGAAGATAGATTTTTAAAAAACTGTTTAGTGTTCCAGAATAGACTCACCACCTAGGCGAAGGCTAGACCTATAATTTATAGGCTATAAACGAGTATCCTCAGATTTCTCACAACTGCCCTAGAATTATTATGAGGCGGGATTGAAAGGTACCAGATTACGACGCCCACCCCTTAAGTTTTATTCTAGTTACTTAATTCGAGTGAACTAATCGGAAAATTCTGTACCGTGAACATTTTTCATAATCTGAAACTTAATTTAGATTTTTTCCTGGTTTATAAACTTCGGTTCATGCGGGAGTGCTTGAGCAGTTTTAAACACATACAATAAGTTGAAAGACTCAAACATAAACTTTTGTATATGGATAAACGAATTATTATCTTAATTTTTATGATAAAAACTGATTTCCTATTTTAAGGGGTCAAATAAATCGACTTGAAAAATAAGACATTAAATTTTCAGGGAGTTTAATCATACGATTAAACTGAACTTACCTTGAATTATTTTCTTGGCCAATTGATTATTTTTATTGCAATAACTGGAATCAGATGTTTGAATTATTTCTCCCGATTTTGGTAAATCTGGTTCAATATGCCAATGAATTGTGAAGTTAGGATTCTGGAAATCGTTGGAAATCGTATATTTAAGATTTATTTTAGATTTGTAAATTGTGATTTTTTCGTTCTTTAAAAGGATAAAAAAGGTAAGAGTATTAATTGGCTTTTATTGACGCAGAAACTAACCGATAATTGCAGTTACTGGAGGACTATATCGAAAATGATCTCTATTGGGCCTTATGATAGAAACGTAATTTTAACTGAATGTAAAATTCTCTTACCGCTTTGCATTTGAAAAAAAATCTGATTCGACCAAAAACATATCCAAAAATTTGGATTTATTCTTTTTTTTTCAATATTTATAAAATATCTCTTGATCGCAATGATTGAGAACCTTTAGTCGAGCCGATTATCCTGCAATTTGATCTTGCAGAACAAGGAAGCTTTATCTCCAGATCTACATGTGGCAGAAACTAAGTTTAAACTGCATTCAAAGTTTTGTTTTCGGTTTGCTTCCAAAGCCTCGGTGCATTTTGACAGATTTGCACTTTTTCAATTTTTTTTTGTCTTGATGGAAAACTTTTTGCCACTTCAAAATTTTCGAATAAAAACTTTTTCGAACACAAGTTTTCACTGTTCAGCTAACTTTGTATAATCTGAATTTCTTTAGATTGATTATTTTTACTTTATAACTCGAAAAAAACACTCAAAAAACGCGCGTTTGTAAGTTACGTGTCTGAATTACAGTAAAATTTATTTTCTGTTTAATATTAATTAGGAACTCTAAAAAACGGTCCTGTCGACCGTTGAAAATCTAATAAGTTTAAATTCATACGATTTTTAAGTCAAAATCAAAAATTTTTGAAAAAAATTGAAAAAACCGAAATTTTAGCACATCGAAAGAAATATTTCTTTTATTCTTGACTAACAGGGCTTAACTTTATTTCGCGCAAATCGTATTTTTATTTAAATAAAGTGTAAGCAGCCATTCTCAATATTTTTAGCTAAAGATTCCAAAAAAATTAGTTTGAAAAATTTTGAACAAGAAATGAGAAAAATTTTCAAAATATTTCTAATTATTTCTGACCAAAAATCACTAAACCATGTCATATGATTTTTCAAAGAGCATATAAAAAATATGTGGTCACCAATTCAAAAAGTTTAAGTTTTTTTCGTTGTTTTGAAACAAATATTAAAAAAAAATTGAACGAAAAATAAGGCATCTTTTTATTATGTTTGGAACTTTAATCCAAAATTTCTCGAATTCGAAAAGTTAAATTCAAACTCAAAATTTTCTTAAAAAACCATAATGCGCTGGTTACAAAAGTTGCCTGGATTATAAATCATCACTTAAACCTCCTCACACCCAGAAACGAGAACTTCGCCTCACACCCAAAAGCCTATCTAAAGGCAATAATTTGAGGGCTTATCACGGGAAAACTGGGAAAGATATCAATTTACTTATTTGTCACTGAGATCAAGGAAAAAATTATGAACACACGTAACATTTTTTTAATTTCGAAGTTGTAAATAGATAACTGCGAGAGAAAGAGAAGTTCACTTACCTTGTATTTCTTCAGAAACCATACATTTTTTACAATGGCATATAAGTTACCAATTAAGGAGTGATCTTTAGCTATGGAGCTGGTCTCAAATTTGAAATTGATATCTTGATCGCTTACAAACAAATATTCATATCGCCGCGCGTCGAAATATATGCAGTAAATGTGAAAAATATTGCTAATCAGCAGAAAACTCAAAATCAGTACACCTTATGTTCTATATTTGATCGATTTGTCTTTGTTACGGCTCTATTTGGGTAAATTTGCGGTTCAATTCTTTCGAAAAATAATTTTATGAAAAATATTTTTTCTTCATTATTTTGAGTTTCAGAAAAATCACATGTGAAGAAAATATTCTTCGTATAGAGACTGCAGATAAAATAAACTTATATCAAAAGAATCCTCAAATACTTTGCTGAAAACTTGCTTCCTCGGAATTTTGATATTATGTATCGTTTTCACACAATTAATTTTTTAAGAAATTTTGACGAAAATCTTAAAAAAAAGTAGGAAAAAATAACTTTCGAACGCCTCATNAATATTTTTGGAAATAAAATTGCAAACTCTATGACATATTTGAATTGTAGATCTCTGACGATGTGATTTCTGCACCGTTTTGGCTCCCGAAAATTTTTTTGCCTTAAGATAGTTAAACGGTGTGAGGGGGTTAATGATATATCGTGAAGAATATATCAATCAAGTGAAAAGTTTTTCATCAAGAGCCCATATCGGTATATGTCAAAATGCACCGAGGCCATTCAGTTAGCTGCTAAAATAAGTCTACAATTTCATGTTATGAGAAACTGGAAACAAAGCATATTTTAGATCAGTACTATTACCGAGAGCATTATACAAAAAAATAATTGTTGCTTTTTTTGAAGAATTCAAACAATCATATCTAACATCCTTAAATTTCAAAATAATAAAGCTTCCTTCATCTAACTAAAGATGTTTCAAAAACAGTAAGACGCGGCGGTTACTGCCTTGAATAATATATCTTTGGAGATCAGCGGTCTTTGATTAAAAAATAAATTTAAAATAAATTTAAAAAAAAATATTTTTTTATTTGGAAATACCCACGTGAGAAAAGTAGGAGCAATTGCAAGTTTGATTTTTAATAACAGTCCTCGCGGGTCGATAGTGAAATGTATAAAAAGTGAAATGTATAAATTTGGGAGAGTTTTAGAAACATAACAGGCGAGACAAGAGTTCCTAGAGCAAAAATGCAATTTTTTCGCTGGATCAGATTATTCGTAAGAGTCAAATTCTTAATATATAAAAAAATATTTTTTATGCGCCATCGATTATTTTGAAAATGACATGACACATCATGAAAAATACAGATTTGGATGACACTTAAAAAATAGTTTAGGCAAATTAGTTCTTTGATGACTAGTGCAAAAATAATAAATTTTTTTCCGTGCTTCGAAAGACTATCGACCTATAATCTGATCCAGAAAAAAACATTGGAATTTATGACTCTGCCTGTTATGTTCAATAATCTCACATTTATACATTCACTTTTATACATTTCACTATCGACCCAGTCTCGCCATCCTAACTGGAACACTTCTCGACCTACAAAGCTGTTTAGTATAGAGCGATGAGTTCGCAGTACACGGCCCTTAATATCTTTGCTACAGAAACGATTGCAAAGCAGAAAAAATTTGCTTCATTGTGATGAAATTTTGTAAGTTTGAGAATAAAAGTGTGTATAACATGAATGTTGTACACGAATCAAAATCAGCCACCATTGATGTCTTATAAAAAATATTCATTTGTTCATTGTCCTTCGCAGATATATTTATAACAACCAGAACATTTGTCAGATAATTATCGTCTAATTTCTTCATCAACGCATCATTTGTTGAACTTTCGTGGTATATTATAACCATTTTTATATGCTAATAGAGTATCATCAGATACTTTTTTTGCGTTAGGTTTTGAATAAATCAGGTCACTAAGAAAGTTCTACGGAAATATATGCCATATCTAAAATTCAAAATGTAATAATAGGTTACAAACGCCCAAGGGGGTGGATAAGTCCAGCAGATTGATACATTTTTCCAGAGCAATATATGAAAGAAAAAAATGTAGATTATTTTTTTTATTTTTATCGCAAAAAGTGTTCATTCTTACAAACGTTATACATTTTAATTTTTTAACATAACTAACTAATAGTTAAAAATACAGAAAAACACTTTTCAATGTGCATCATTTTCCAAGTTGACCCGACTATAATTTTTCTTAAAAACGTCTAAAATTTTTAAATATCAAAGTTTTTTTTCCATGAAAAAAAGTAAAATGGCAAAAGGTGGGGAAAAACACTTTTTTTGAGATAAAATTGACCTTCAATTGCGTTTTTATTTAAAAATGGTCTGACTTACACAAAAGGGGCCAATTACACCCATCATATATTAGGCTTTCACCAACCATCATAATTTTTCAAGATTCAGTGCGAATGGCACTTATGAGTGCACAGTCAAGTGTCAAAATTCAGCAACAGTCCAAATGATAACGCAGCGACCTACTAGATAGTTGACACCACCGTATGTCACATACGCCAATTAAATAGATACCAAACATTAGAAATATGTTCTGCCTGATTTTTATGAAGAGTTCAAAACTACCATAAAAATTTTGAGACTTGATTTGGAAAATTTCATAATTTTCTAAAAAAGCCAATAAGAAAGGAAAAGAAATAATTTCATAATTTCTTCCAAAAGCGGTAAGAAAAATAGTAGGAATCGATGAAAAACATAAGTGAGACGGCATGTTCTTTCCAACAGATTCTGGTTTTTCAGAACTGATATTCAGTATGAAACAAAACAAACTTTGAACAAGAATGCGGAAAATTTTCGTAATGCTTCGATTTTGTTTCGAATTTTTACGGTTTCAAGATGAAAACCCGAACTCAAATCTTTCCTATAAGGATAGAAAATCATTTTATGAAGCTGAAACATATTAAAATCGGTTCAACTAAACTAAATAAGAGCAAGAAAATAACTGACTTACTATTTTCGTAAGTTATATTGACTCAGAATACCGGGTTTATGCCATCCATTTAAGGCCTCAGGCTTTTGACAGATTTGCAGTTTTCGACTTTTTTTCTCTTGATAATAAACTTTTTGAAACTTCGAAATTTTTTGGATGAAAACGTTTTTGAACAAAATTGGCACTCTTTAGCTCACTTTGTTGATCTGATTTTCTTCAATCAATGTTTCTTTATTTATTGAAAAAAACACTCAAAAACGCGCGTTTGCTTCCATGGTGTCAAAAAACGTAAATTTCATTATTTTTAATTTATTACTTAGAAACCCTTAAATACGCTCTGGACCAGCTCGATTTATTTAATTTCGTTCAAACGATTTCTACGTCCAAATCGAAAATTTGAATTTGAAAAGACGGAAAAACGGAAATTAACCACATCAAAAGGATTCTATTCAGGAGTTAAATTATCACATCTGACGTTATGGATGGGTCAGCTTATCAATTTGGCAGTTTGGAGTGTGATAAGTTCTGTTTAATCCGGATATGAGGGCTTTGAAGTTTTTTTGCCGATCCGAAGTTCCGTTGAAAAGTATGATTCAGGTATAAACAAGAGCGAAGAAACAACGAAGACATATTTAATATATTGAAGTAGCCATTTCAAATATTCAGCTAAGGATTTCAAACAAATTGTTGAAAAATGTTGAACAAGAAATGAACAAAATTTCTAAATATTCCAAATAGTTTCGACCAGAACACATAAACAAAAATGTCATATGATTTTCAATAGATATAAAAAGCATATAAAAATATGTGGGCACTAGCGAAAAGTTAAAGGGCGATTTTAAAGAGTTTATTCGTTGATTTGTGAAATATACTGTAAAATAAATTTGACAAAAATAAGGCATTTTAAAACTGGTTGGAACTTTTTTCAAAAATTCTCATAATTTGTCGAATTCGAAAAGTTTATTCGACATCAAAGTTTCTCCAATGCATAAATCGAAAATCTGTAGTTACAAATTGCCTGGAGTAAAACATCACTTTAGTGGTATTTGAAAAGAATATATAAACCGAAAAGTTTATCTTCAAAAGCCCATATCGTATCTGTCAAAATGCACCGAGACCCTTAAGATATCTTTCAAATTGCTAATAAGAGGGATTTCTTGAAAACATAAAAAAAAGAATCGCCAGAAAATTTTTTACTGCTTTGAGGCCTTAAAAAAAAGATATAAATCAAGTCAAAAAGCACCTTTTGTTTACTGTTACAGTGAGGAACAGCATTGATCAACCCTAAAAGTGTTAAAGTTAGGCCGATTTGGTTTCAAATAGGGAACGAGACTGGTATTAATTATGGTCAAAATTCCGGACCGATAAATTCTTTTAAGATGTAATTAGGATATTAAATTCTTAGTTTAGAGTGAATTCTATGCATCCATGTCTCTGTTTCCCACAAAATTCAACTCCAAAAATCGTGTCGAAAACATTGAAAATCCTCAAAATAGATTCCGGAAATTGCTTTTTAATCGCTCAGCTAGGTTTGTCACCATAAAATAAGAATAAATAGAAATAGCCATTTCGCGATGGTCATGTTTGAGGTTGCAGCTTTTATTTCCACACCAACTATGAATATAGACTAAGTCAAGAAAATTATTAAAGACAATTTTATTGTAATTCAAGGATTATTTATTTGGCTTTTAAAAGTACTTTTGTTGTCCAAAGCGGATACGAAACCCTTCGGAGTCATTGTTAAGACTGCAAAATTTCTGGATAACTTCGCAGTCGAAAATCAATAAAAAATAAAAAATCGCGCAAAATTGAGAAACTGTAGAACCAATTGTCTTCACAACTCAAGTTTTTTGACAGTAAGTTGGCATCCTAGTTTACACAATAAGTCTCCGTGTACACAAAAATATATCTTACCTTGATAGAGTAAGAATAGCGTAAACTCATTCTCGTCGACTGACGTTTTAAAAAAACGATGCAAAACGTTTGTTTCGAAAAACTATGATCAGGGTTAAAACACGGTCAGGAACAACATAACCATAATTACAATTCAAAAAAACATAGACTTGTCCGGCCAAGTTTTTGCCAGCAAAGTGACACAAAATTTTTGCGTGAAAACTGATGAAGATTGTTTATTCTTCCAACGTTATACTTGTAATTCCTTGACATAAACTAAATATCTGTAAAAACATAAAAAACATTTTTATGGGGATTCCGTTCCAATTTAACGTTAAAGTTACTAACCACGGATTTAAGATTGTTTCATATATTACTTCAGTCATTCCGGTGTACTGCCGCAATAAGATTCATTTAGTTTATCCAGGAAAAGAGAAATATTATCGAGAATTCTTTCTTCAAAAATATGTTTTTCATAATTAAGTGTCAATGGTAAAAATCGTTTTCCCAAAAAAAGGTTGTTGTCAACTTCATCAATGTTAAGGGTATGCGCCCATCATGGGATCCCGTAAGTGAAATATTCCGATTAAACAATGAGCAAACTGGGCCTTGAGTATACTATTTCGAATAGCCAATTGCAAGCTGTTTTCAAAGATCGACTCAAAAAATTTGCAATTTTTCTAAGGTCACGTGAAAAAGATTTCCGAAGAAAGATGTGCTTCATTTTTTTCAGAAAATAGGCTCAGAGCAAGCTAGGGACTGAAGAAGAAAACACTGTGGACAAAGGTCCTGCCTACCGCTCAGGCCGAAATTTGAAGTAAAGTGGTTAGAAAAACATATTCTTTCCACTTTATTTAGAAAAATAACCGTCAAAAAATCGAAAAAATTAAAATGTTTAAATTTTTGTTGTTATCTGGGTTGTTTTGTGGGGCATTTCCATAATAACTAGAGCGAGTGAATTCGGTGCATTTTGGTCACATACATACTGCATAAAAATGAACGACACCAAACCCGCTGAAGAATAATTTCGCTCGACCGTCCCATCGGTCGAACATAAGGGAGCCTTTTAGGTAATATAACCAGCAAATTCAAATGATGATCGGCCTGATTTTTTATAGAATCAAAACTGAATGTACGGGAAATGACAATGAAATACTACAGCCAATGGTGAATAAGAGTCTTATAAAAGAATGTATCACTAATATACATTATGATAACTACTTTATCACAGTTGATTTCATGTCAGCGAATCAAATCTTAAAAAGTACACTAAAAGTTATGGTCCGGCTGATTTCTGCACACCACTCTAACCCCTCTAGCTGTTTCTACGAGCTAACGGCGCGCTCGCACACACACTTGTGTTATATGTGCGTGGTGTGACTAGCAAGGGCTGCGCATACGTAGTATTAACAGCTAGTAATAAATTTAATTTATAAATTATTGAACTTCCGGATAATAATGCATCATTCATCCTAAATTCGGCTTGTATCAATTAATTCATGTTCCAAATCGAGCAATTTTGACGAATTTAATCATATGCTCTATGCAACCCTCTAGCGGTATTATGGTTTCCGAAAAGAAAAACGCCAATTTACTGTCTTAGAATATCATACACGTGATAATAAACAACCTCCCAAAGTCTAGCCCGTTTTTACAATAAAGACACCTTGAGCTCGTTTACCAAAAAATAACGTTATTCTCGGCATGTTCTACAGAAAAACGCCTATACTCAGAAACGCGAAAACTACTCTATTTTGATCGCATCGTCGACTCAATTGTAGCGCTCTGAGGCAAAAATAGAACCAAGCCACGAATCAGACACTTTCCCGGAGTTCAAAAAATCTCAAAAGTTTCCGATACACAGCTCTGGGATCCTTGTTCTTAAAAAGGCGGAGGGACTCGTGTTAACGCGGGTTACCTAATTATTGGTGATAGTAGTAAACTAAAACAGTCTATGGAAATAAAGCGAAATCAAAGATAATCTCCTAATGAACATATGTACTTTTTTTACTTGCGAAGTGGAAATTTCCCTTTAGCTTATTACGGGACAATCTAAAAATGGTAACTGAAGTGGATTTATTTGAAACGCAAGCTATAGCCAATGTAATTTAATCCACCTAGTTACTATGTGTTAAATTGAGGCCAGTAATAAACCTAAAGGACAGATTGTGTCACTTCGCAAGTAAAAAAGCTACATACGTGTATGTTTTCAAAAATAATCCAGTCAGCATTAGGTCTCACATAAAGATCGTAACGATAGCCTCTAAAACCAAAAACACCTCACCACCCATAAAACAAATTGGCTTCTCGTATCTTCATATCGTCTTTTAAATTCTCTGAGAATATACATTTTTATGAAGAATTCTGAAAGTACCGCGAAATATTTTCAAAACGATTAACAGTGCTCTCCTGACACTTGACAGAAAATGCGCCTAAGAGTAATGCCTGTATTTTCCGAAAGTTTTTCAAAAACTATAACTCTTCTTGAATCCTTAATATTGAAGACCCCTGAACATAAAAAAACTATAACCAAATTGAAGGCAATGAAATTCGTAGCAGAATGAAAAAATTGAAACCATCGATCCATGAGTGTATCAGACCATTAGAACATGTACTATGAATTTGACCTTTAAAAGAAACTAAGGGCCACGTTGAACTTTTACTTCCATTTTAAGTTAAGAAGATAAGTTTGAATGAAATTTCAAGGTCAACTGAGACTCCACAAATAAATGCTCGGAAATCAAACATTTTTACCTAGCCAGATCTTGCTGGTTAGAATGCCTTATTAAAATTTTTAAGCGATATTTAAGCTGAGAGGGCTTTGCGCTATTTCGGAAATCTTAGTGAACCTCGCAATTAGTATCTTTATCGTTTCTCTGTTGAAAATATTAAGAATAAATTTGCCCGGGTATAAATCAATCAATTACCATTTTAGATGGTTTCAATATAGTCTCCAGACCAGTCACTCTTTCTCTTTTTTCGAACAGTTCAACACACACTATAGAGAGAGCACTTGCATTATCAATTTTATTTTGTCGTGAAGGATCTTTACATGTTCAGCTCTGAGATATTGAGCAAAAGCGAACAACAAAATAAAAAAGTATTGAAAATCATTTCTTGCATCAGATTTCGATCTCAATCAGTACAACAAAACCTTTCTCAAAATCAAGTTGAATATTTGAGAAGGCTAATGCAATAACCAAAATTCTTGAATAATAAGAAAATCCGAGTCCATACTTGAGCGACAAAATAGAGCACGCATTTGCGAAGAAATTCAGTTTCAAATAAATATTAAAAACCTCGGAGCAAGAATTGTTTTGAGTTAACTAATCCGACGAAACAATGACCTTTCCATGGACCTAAGCCATTATATGCTCAATTTTTATCAGTTCGCTGATAAATTCCGTAGCTCAGCGGATAATTCGGTAGAATGAGACTTCGATTTTTTTACAAATTACGCATATACAGAAATCATATATATTAATTAAATATCTGGAAGTATGGTAACGTTTCGTGTTTATTCATTTCAACCAATATAAGTATGATGGTTATAATTTATAACATAAGAAAGTTTGCACAGGATTCACGACAAAAATAGAAATTTGGAATCTAGAACGTCTGTTTAGAAAATTTGAAAAAGAGCAAATTGATGAACATATATCCTTTTATCAACTTTTTTGGTTAGAATGCGTAAGCCACAAACGTAAAATCGCACTTACCAAGGAGTGTGCTACGCATATCTTACCAAAAACTGCTAAAGGACTGTGGCATGCTATTAAGAAAATTTAAAAAGTGTTTTATCATTATAATTCAATGAAAATCAAAGCTAAAATAAGTCACAAGAAACTGGACGTTAAGTTATTTATAACACCCTCAAAATTAACTTATAAAATTTGTTCCGCAATTTGACTCAAGAAATGTTATCCTTAAGGTGTCCGTGCATTTTGCCAGATACGATATGGGCTGAGAAAAACTTTTAACTGGGTTTATATATTCTTCTTAATATACCAATCAAAATGAACTGTTCATAATCCAGGGAAACTGTTTGTAACACAAGAATTTTTGAATACGCTTCTAAGAACTTAGTTCGAATTAAACTTTCGAATTCGACAAATTATGAGCAATTTTTGGAAAAGCACGTCCGAACAAAAAAAGACTTATTATGAATTATTTCTTTTCAAATTTCACCCAGTATTGGTTTTAAATCATAAAAAAACTCGCAAATGGCCACTTAACTTATCGCGTAGTGACCAAAGATTTCTAATATCTATTTCAAAAATCATATGACATTTTTGAAAGCATTTTCGGCTCGAAACTATATGGAAATAATGAAAATTTTCCCATTTCCTGTTTTAAACGAATTGCAAATAAAGTTTTCTGCGAAGCTTAGCCTAAAAATATTGAGAAGGCTACTTTCATTACATTCAAAGATGCTCGTCTGTCTTTCTCTTGTCTCATACTCTGAACTGTATCTTTGAAGTGAAACTACGGTTTGGCAGAAGTCAAATCGAAGCTCTTTATCCAGATACAAAAAATTTATCACACGCCAAACTTGCCAAATTAGTAATACAATCATCCACCGTTTAATTACGCTCATTACTCAGAAAAAATATTCTTTGGGATGTCTAAAATATTTCTTTCCGCTTTTCTCAAAACAATTAAATTTTCGATTTTTACGTAAAAATCGTAAAAATAAAAAAAATAAATTTTCAACGGTAGTCGAAACATTTTTAGCAGCTCTAATTAATGGGAAAAATTAAGTAAAATTTCACTGTAATTTTAACCTTCGATGCAAACGCGTCGTTTTTTGAGTGTTTTTTCGAAGACGATTTATAAAGTAAAATTACATACGATCTGACAAAAATCAATATAAAGTCAGCTCAGAAGTCCAAGTCGGTTAAAATTTTTTTAGAATGATCGAAGTGACTAGAAGTTTCTATCAAGCGACAAAAAAAATTGAAAAGTGCAAATCTGCCAAAAGACACCGACTCTTTTAAGAGAGCATAAGTAACATAGCCATGCTCGAACGAACAAAGACACACGTCGGCAAAAAATCGGTATCAACAAACAATTGTTTCAATGTCAATGAGAAAGAACATCGGAGGTTTTTTAGCTCGTCGGTCCATTTTCTTAAAACATTGGGGTTTATTAACACCAAACCTCAGTTTCAGGAGCGATTGCTGACTACAGAAAAATAGAATTCGAGTTGAATATTTTTATGTTTTTGGGAATAAAAATTATCTTTGAAAATTTGCTGTTTTCTTTATAAGACGATTTGAACTTATGTAATTCAAAAATGGTAAATGTTTTTAAGGCTATCTTTCAGAGAATTATTTTCCTGTCATTTTACAACCCAGGATTTTTTTGTTCTTCAAAATTTATGTTAACGAAAATGAACTTTTCGAGATTTAAACAAGGTAGCTCCGGAATCAAGTTTAGCGAGCCGTATGATATAATCATACAATTTTCGAAATTTTTAATTACGTTTGTATCTAAAGCTGTAATTGTTTGAAAAAATAACGTTAAAAAACAATCACAAATTAATAATTCCTATGTTGTTAGGCCCTAGTTACCGAATTTAGATTGCGGTTAGTTTTCAATAATTTATTCAATTAAATATATTTATAATAGTTGTGTTGGGGGGATCTAGATACTAACTCGACCGTAGAAGATGCGACAGATTTAGAAGCGGGCAGCACGACTCCGACGGAGGAATAATGGGGGCCTGCATCATAAAGTCCTTCTAAAACAGTAGTATTTCCCCTTCTCTATTGTTTGTCGGGTCATTTAACCCGAGTATATATATTTACATTTTTTTGTACCGCTACAGGTTTAAAAGTAGACTTGGTAGTATATTTTCTGGTTTTACATGGTTCTCACACCGCTGTTAAAACAGAAGATAAAGATACCGAAATAAGTAAAGATATTCTGCGTATCATCGGGGTTTCGACCCTAGGGCGAGCATCGGCACAGAAACTGATCAGAAGTTGCTACTCGAGATAAAATTTCGAACGTCTTGGCGGTTAAATTATAAACGGCGTGTTTTAATATACTTTATTTTGATCACACTCTTTTTTTCGTTGCGCGCTGGGATGTCCTATATATAGAAAAGGAAAAAATAGATTGAAAATCCGAAAAAAAATTGGAAAGCAAAGGTCTTAATGAGTGCGACTATTGAAGAAGGTTATTTGAAATATTCCTTGTTCAAATGAAGAAGTAAGTGCTCAAGTCCAATCTTTGCCAGCTTAGTCTTCGGGCCCGATTTAGATAAAATTTAAAATCTTATTATAACTCGCTAAGTTGGACATGCTACAAAATAAGATCAATTCCACGGCTTTTATAAAAGTGTATTACTCTAAGGAAGGCTCAAGTCGCCTCACTAGTGGTGCATGAGCCTCTCGAATAAAACAATTTGAGCTCCAAGGGTCTAAATGGTACTCAGACCTTCCTAAACTGCTTATATGAATTATTTGAATGGATCAAAAAGTTTTATTCGGAGTAACCTGGGCCGAAAAATCCTACGCATTTTTTCATCAATTCATAAAAATTTGAACGCCATATCAAAAAATATAATAAGAAAAATTCTTAGGATTCAATGTTGAATTTCAAATGTTTACTAAGGAGAGTTTCCTGCGATATCTTTCCCATATATCGGCTGAAAAAGGCTTTATTTTTCAAACGGTATCGATAAGCGCGAACTTCCGGTCGTTATTGCTAGATTTTTGGCCAAACTTTTTTAGAATACCATCGTCTTTGAAAACAACTCATCGCGATAACCTTACTAGATAATAACTGGAGCTTAACTTTGTGAACTACTAAAATCACAAATTGATGACAATCCCATTGCTCCAATTTTTTTTAAGAAAACTATAAATAAAATTCAGAGCAGATAATAAATTAGGCTATAGACCAATTTTTTATGTATTATCACAAGATATTGTCCAGTTTGAGCTATCCAAGCAGAATCTGGATGAGTTGTTCAAAAGCCGAATTCACAAATTTTGCCAAAATTCTAGCAAATAACGACAGGAAGTTCGCCGTAATGATTATGCCGTTGGAGGGTCAGGAGGAGCAGAGCACCAATGTTCATAACTTTGCATTTAATTTACCCGGGCTCGTTTTTTTCGGAACGCCAATCAATTTATTAGAAATCCCATTTTCGACAAATCGTGTTAAAAATTTTAATGCGCGATATATTTAATTACTTTCTTTTTATTTTTACACTCTTTCTTGTGATCAAATATTATTAATCATCTATTTTAAGACATCTTGGTCTACTATTTTCATTTGTCCATGAATTTTCTGAAAAAAGTCATTTTAAAGATATTACTGGACAATTTCTCTGTCCCTAGTTATTGTTTCTCGTAAATACGACCACCACTCTCCTTAAACTGTGTGATTTAATTAATATTTGTCAGAGTTTCTCCGGAATATATCTATTATATTTTTTTTTATAATTTTTTCAATCTTAATTAAATGTTTTTTATTCATGCGTTTTCGGTTATCCATTTTNTAGGCCTCGATGCATTTACTCTATAAATAAGAGTAATTGTCACTGGTGAAATCATTTCAAAGTTTTTTCTCTACGATTTCAGTGATTTCATCAAGGCCTAAGTAACTTGTCAGGATTCTAGAATCTAGGTGACTGGGTAACATATTACATTTTTGGACATATCCACCAGTCACCTATCAAATCCGTCTCAAAGTTTTTTGTTCGGTAAAAGCGGTTCATACAGTATATAAAAAATCTCATGCAGTTATTTAAAAATATTTTGACAGAAATTAGCAGATAATTTAAATTATTTCAGCAGAGGATATCAATTTCGACACGACCATTCTCCATTTTGCAATCTCTCCAGCTCCAAATTCCTCCATAGGCCTTCTCCAAATTGCAGATAACCTTATTTAAACAGAAAAAAGAAAAATTTATTTATTGTTCCTTATTTTTCTATTTACAGCATAGAAAAAACCATTAAAAAAGTCCCTAAAAAAGCCTAGTTCTCACAGTTCAATGTATATCCCTAATAAAATATTTCTCCACAAAAATATATTTTTCAATAGAAAGCAACTCAAAACGAGCCTTTCTATCCTTTTACAGTATCTTTATTATTGCAGAATGTGCCAATTTAGCATCCTTTACAGCATATGATTTCAATAAGCAACAGCCGAAAACGTTTCACTCCAGAACAAAAAAGAAGCTTTCAAATAGTAATATTCAAATTTATAACTGAGTTATTTCCAATCTCAATATATTATCAGTGCTAAATCCTGCATATGCCAATCTATTTTTTTCTCAAAATAATCAGTAAATTTGATAATTTAACATTTGAAAATTTAATCATTGAAAATGATCACTGCAATAAAATAAACAAGTTGATTTAATAATACATTAATATCCTTTTATTTTTAACTTTTTCATAAATAATTAACCGATATATAACCAAGAAAAAATTTAAATAAGAATTTTTTTCTCTCATAAGTAAATTGCTTGGAAATAACGGATTAATTTAGTATTTTGCAAAAGAGGAAAAATGTTTTCAGTGCTGTGCAGTAAATTTTTCTTGAAATACCAAGAACGAGCAGAACAAACAGAAACATAACATAATAGATGAGAAAAACTGCCGTAGCCTATTAGCTACTGTATGAAAATACAGAATCTTTCAATTCTTTTTGACCCACTAATTTCCAAAAAATAATAACGAAGATTAAAGCCGAAAAGTAAGCCAGTTGGCTAATTAAATAATTGAGCTATCAGATAAACACCTAATTTCATAAAATAATTTTGTTGAAACTCAAATTTCCAGGCTGAATATCAGAGTTTAAAAAATAGTTTCAAAAAACAGTTTCAAAAAATAGAACTGGTAACACCTAGTCTAGGGATAGGCTAAGGATATCTACAGAAATGGGATGAGCAAGCACTTTTAACTGACAGAGAAACTAGAGTCGATATTTTGTATTTCTATTTTAATTATTTGTTTTCCATTCTGACGTTTTTCATAATTATATATTATAAAAATAGAAATACAACAATCCACTCCACACTCTGTCAAAATATTATTTTTGATTTTTATGGTATTTTTGGCTTGTTTAATACTAATTCATATATAAACCATCCACCACCCCCAAAGTAAGCATGTCACTCTAATCTGAGTTTATAATAATGGCCATATCTCGAAGAACTTTATTTAGCTCAAGCGGGAATACCGATTTGAGTAGGCGTAAATTAGTGGTATTGTTTGGGTTTGAATTTTGTTCCAGAAAGGAAGTTTTCATTGCCTTTCTGATGATAACCCTAGTATTAAAGACCTCTGACATTTTGTCTGGTAGAATCTTGGAGGCTGAAAAAATTCGATGCTGGGATTTGAGAACTCTTCTCATATGGGGTGAGTTCCCAACTCTACCATCTACAATCTTTCTGATCATAGACGTAAGGTCCTGAGCCGATCGAGCATAGCCATATTTTTTATTGGCATGTTTGGTGATCATGGCCCAATCCTGAATTTTTTCTCGTTTTGGTAAAAATGCTTGAGTATCATGCACAGAGTATGGATAATGATCCATAATATCCGGCATTACTGCCATTAATCTGTACCGCCCGCATAACTCCCAGAGAGATAATACCAGGTTTCCGCAGAGCATCCAATTTCCAACCAGCTTCGTGACAATTGTGCCGATCTTAATAAAAAAGATAATAAGCAAAAGATAGCAATTGCCAACGATCAATCATAAATTTTCACTATGTCATAATTTTCAAATATAGGACTAGAACCTCATAATTCAAATTTAAATTTTTTAAATTTTTAAATTTTTCTCATGATTTCAAGACAAAAACCCGATGTGCATTAAAATCTCCTCATGAAAAAATGACAAACCTTATGTCTCATATAAAATTTAGAGATTAGCATTACAATCTAATATCAGAGCCAATTATCAAAGTTGGAATTAACCACTGGAATCAGACAAAATAATTTTATTGTCAATTCCTTATTTACTTTATATCCTCTGTTATTAGATTCATTCGAAAGAGTTAGAGGATATGATAGTGTAACCAATATATTGGCGATAGAAATAAGTCTATATTATTATTTTATTTTTTAATTTTTAAAATAATAGTTTTATTTTGATTAAATTAAATTTAATATTAATTCATTTCATATCTATTAGTATGTTTTAGTAAATGTACCATACCTCATCACATCTGAAAAAATCCGCATGTATTCCGATCATCTCCGCCAAGGCTGATCGTACTGGTTTTCTGGAAAATCTGATCACATCACCCATATCCTCAATCATTAGCTCATTGAAATGTTCGTAATAAATTACAACCAAGAAGCAAATCTAGGATAGGTGAGTTATTTCGCTAATAAAGATATATGACCCTTCAGATTATTTTAAAAACTAGTCAATTATAAATTTCTTGACCCTACTCAAGAATGCGCGAAGTTTTTATTTTTTGCTCAAGAAATTCTACGAGATGGTTGATTTTTTCAGATTATTAATCTTTTCCTTCTCTTTTTCTTAATTTTTTTCAGATTCAAAAAACATTATAACTCTAGATATTCAAAGTCCTAGATTTCAAGTATGAACCTACAATTTTTGAAAACTGATTTGTGAAAAAAAAAATTTTTTCATATTATTATTAAAAAGAAATGGAATTAAAATGCAACTTTCTATCTTATTATTTTTTATTTTTAATAAAAGTTGTTTGAAAGAAAATTTCCATTTTAATTTTAATCAATTTCTTACAGTTACTCTTTATTATGTATTTCAACTTTTTCGTTCTTTTTTACTAAGATTATTTGAAAAAAGTACCTTTGTACGATATTCGTATCCATTAAGAAATGGCTTAACATCATCCTCCTCATGAACCGCTTTGGTGACCTCATCAAATAGCGTGATTTCATCAACTCTCACTACACTGCCATTTTGAAAGATAGGCATGTTTTGGCTGAGTTCAAGATTATAAATCTTGAACATATTATACCCAAGGGTTTTTTGCCGAAAATTGATTAACAAATCAGGATCTAAAGAAGATGGGTCACTTGAGTTTATTGTCATAGCCGGGTTGATATCGAAAGTATTGTCCATATCTTCCGCAGCAGCTAGCTGGTTAACACCCTGAGTAAAACTCTCGACAACAGAAGCAATTGACCGATTTTTCTTTTTTCTCTGTGACCCGGTTTTCATCCATGAAGGTCTAAATCCAGTTTGAGGATTAGAATCGGTATTACCACCGTTCTCTCCAGAATCATCAGTACTAGCTTGAGTCATTACTTCAGATAAAGTGACCCCTGGTCCGTACCAACCTGGTCTGTAACCATGCTGAATTTCAGTATGAGCCTCTCGGGCAAAAATGTTACCAGTATCAGAGCTTGTACCAGGAGTCAGAGTATCATTGATACCAGATTGCTGTATGCGTACATGTCCAAACTTGATCTTTTTTGCTCCTGGTGCCTCAGATTCAATAGTTCCCATAGACAAACGTCTTTTACATCGGGTAACTTGAACTTTTACTGGAGTTAATTCCTCCATAGAGTCAACAGGTTCCTCTGAGTCCAAATTTAACACCTGCGGTTGTGGATCCTTGATGTCAAGGTTGCCCTAAACACAGAAAATTTTCAGTTCAAAATTATAAATATATGAAGGCCATTTAACTATCAGAATCACTTTTATTATTCATTTAGTTATATTTCTGTTCTAAGCAAAACTTTAATGAAAAATTCCTAGAAAATTCTATTCAGAACTATTGTTAGGTTGAATTTGTCTAAATAGATAGTTTTCAAAATAATAGAGACCATAAATCCTAATTTGAAACATCAGGTCAAAAGTAAAAAACTATAAAATTTTATTGAATCCTAATAGCCGAACGTCTAGACAATTTACATTAAAAGGCCCGTCCCAAATACGTTTTTATATTTATTGTTACTAATTTCATTACTATTAACCCTTGTCCAACATCTGACTCCACAGCCTGGTCAAACCTATTAACAGGACTATTTATGTGATAGTCTATGTGAACATTTTAACATGATAATTAATACTGATTATTTTAAGCCCTGTGATTCTAATAAATGAGAAAAAACGAGAAAGGAGTGAAAAACTGACGATTACGACCATGTGTTTCTCGGAAAGTGTTAATAGAACTGCCTGACAAAATAAATTTTTCAACTTGATTATGATTTTCAAAATTTACCTCGATGTCATTTGCAATGTCCTCCGCAATATCATCTGCTTCTGTATCAGTAGGTTGAATGTTACGCGTATCCTCTCTAGGGGAAAGCACTTCCGCTGTTAAAGTCAGCTGATTTAAATCAGAATTCACTAAGGCATCAGGCATCGCATTTTGATTTTTCCCGGGTTTCATATTGAAATAGAAAAAACGAACAATTTATTTTCAAAATATTAAAAGGCGACCTCGCTCCAAGTAAGAATTTACTCGAATGAGCTTATTATTTCGGAGCAGAATTAGTTTTGTTCAATTCTATTGCAGATGCAGTCAATTTGATCTATTTCTACCAGATGACATTTCTGAGTATTTTTCGCTTATAGAGCAAAAACTTCATCTTTCAAAACATATTATTATTTTGGATAGTAAAAACATGCAATTATTGTTTGCAAATTAAATTTTTCATTTTGTTAGGCAAAAATCACACAATTAGTCACCAATTTTATTAATACACATCCTTCATAACACTTTTTTCTTTATTTTATGACAAATGTGCACCAAAGAAATATTTTCAAGTTCAAAATCACAAAACTTTTTAAAAGTAACAAATAACTATTTCTAGAACGAATTTTTTAGTTTAAATATGTATGTTTTTGCTTTTATCTCTCAGTTGTCCCAGTGTAAAATTTGGCAAGACTCAAAAACAGGTTTTCTCCTACCACTCACAAATGCTGGATTTGGCTGACCTTTTGGTCTTATTTTCTGGAGGAATACTGGATAATGAGTACGGTAGTATTCAAATAGAACCGTCAGATAACGAACTTCTACAGGTGATTAGAATAGCGATGCATTAAAACAGCTGACATATTCACTAATACATTTTCATATATACTATTTTAACTTTTTTATTAATTGTTTAATTTCTGATAACTTCAAGAATCTCAAATTAACGATTTAAGTAATTTTTAAGTATTCGAACCTATGCTGCACAATGGTGGACACTTTTGAGCAATTAAGTATTAAAGTGCTAGGCCCAATATGTACTGTAGATATATTACTGGATATGCGTAACTATATCGACACCTGTTACGATCGAGCTTCGTATGATTTCTGGATGGACCAGTGGATGATAATTTTTAGTGCAATGCTGGAGATCCTTAACTGTCAAACTGTAGTGAATTTTGGTTTTAAGTGTCAAAATTTAGTCGGACTTCTATCCGACGTTTCACCGGATACATGCATATTGTCACATCTGCCCGCATTTGTCATTACCATAAAGGTAGTTTGATCCAAAAACTTTATGTTTCACTTTCATCCCCCTAAATTCTTAATAATGTGATTATAACCCTTTCCTTTTTCAGGGAAAAATAAAAACTATATAAATGTGCCACACCCAATATATATAAGGAAACGAAAGTTAGAATATAGAAACTTAAATGAACTAAAGTTCCCATTCAGGTTTTTGAGGACAAGAAGTATCAGAAGAATGTGTTTTTTATTGAAGTAAATGATGCCATTAAGGATTATTTAATATCCAATCTTTTAACAGTCAACCTCAAACTTGCATATGATCAGGTAACTTACAAAATCATTCTATTTTTTCTTTTTCATAGAGAATCAATTAAAAATATATACACCGTAAATCATCTTTTAAATTTTGGCACCGTAAAGTCAACTTTCAATTTACTAAGAAAGTTTTACTTCTACTTTAAAAGTAGTCACCATAAATTGCATTTTGAATCGAAGCACCATAAAGTCGATTTTGAAAATTTATCCAAAGAAAGTCATAGATTTAACAGCTAGAAAAAGTGAGCACCATAAACCGAATTTAGAAAATGTCTACCATAACAATGCTTTTCAATTTCAAATACAAATTAAAAGTAGTCACCATAAATTGCATTTTGAATCCAAGCACCATAAAGTCGATTTTGAAAATTTATCAAAAGAAAGTCATAGATTTAACAGCTAGAAAAAGTGAGCACCATAAACCGAATTTCGAAAATGTCTACCATAACAAAATTTATCAAAAAATGGTAAATGTGTGTACAATGTGATCAGTATAAACCATTTTCAAAACACTTTCACCATAACAAATTTTTGAGTATAAATTTTTGAGTATGTATACCATATTTGACTGGGAAACTATTACTCACATAGCAGAATATAACTATTTTGTTTCTATTTTAAGGGTGAAACTACAGATGTAACTATACATCTAACTCCTGATGAACTGCAATTATTACCAAAGGAAAACGCGGACGATGAGTCATTCTCTTTTCGATTTGAGATCTCCTCTGTTAGACGCGCTAAAGAGCAAGTTGCTCCAGGACAGTCTGCCCCTTTATTACTTGAGGACATTGAAAGTCTCGATAAGGCTGGGTATAAATACCTTTTGGAACCAAGTCCAACCGTCGCCAAACGTTCACGATTAGTATACCTACACAGCAAACGACCCTATAATGTAACAGGACTCACAAAACTTCAGAAAAAAGTTAGCCGTCTTCAATATTGTATAAACGGAAATCAGACAATTCAAGGGTCTTGTGAAATATCATGTGCTCAATGTGTTGTGGGTCATGCTAGTGTAGATGGAGCTCATAACAAAGTTATGAAAAAATCTCTGGGATCTATCGCAGTAAACACATCTGTGGTTTTTCGTTTGTAAGTAAAAATGTGTGGTTAATATATTTTATCATTTTTGCGAAAAATGTTTTTTCTGTCTTCACGAAGTATTTTATAAGGCAAACTATGACTATAGTTCATAAAATATTCATTTTAGTCTGGTCGTACCATTCACTTATGGTAAATTGCTGGGTGGTAATTTCATTTATCCTGGCTCTCAGGCAGGAGGAAAATGGGGACTAATTGATTTAACCAACCCTACTATTCCCTGGAATTCTATGATGTCCCGTTATGGCAATAAACTCGGATGCTACACCGAAATTGTGACAGGAATTGGACTAGGTTCAATAATCAAATTTATACCAATTACAAAGTGTATCTGGATGCACCTAAGTCAATATTTTAATTTTGAGTTAGTAGAAGGTGAGAGTATGGGTCAATTCAGAGTAAATGTATACGAGATGCAGAAGATTTCTAAAAAACTATTACATCTGGCCGCTGGACTTTTAAGGTATGCCAGTGTTTTATCCGGTATGCCCGCTTACACAACAAACTACGCTTTAGAGGATTTTGGTCTTGAAATTACTGAGGTGAGAGTGAAAACAAATTTTTTCATAACGAAAATTACGATATCTTTGTTACAAATATCTAGGTTTAACAAGAAACACTGTCACGTAAGAAACAAAAATTATTAACTATTTCTCATTAACTACTTACTATTTGAAAAATTTCTAAATTTTTCATTAATTTCTCTTTACAAAATTTAGAGGTTATTCGGCTGAAGCATCACTTCTCACTAAATTTCCGAGTGGTTATCGCTACTTGTTAAATTTACTATTAAAGCCGTATCGCTATTCGAAAATATCTTCGGTATCAAGTGGATTTAACTTCTGTCATTACCATTTCATAGTTTAATGACACGTTCAACCTGATTTACATGAATAGATTTTAGTTAAGATTTCTGCCATTTATTTGGCACGCTTTTAAGTACAAATTTGTCAATAAGTTGACAATCAATTTAGTTNTTTCACATTTTGCTATCATACGATTGTAGCAAATTATTTGAATTACCATATTAATAAGTGCAAAATATATGTTGATAATGAATATAAGGTTATACGCTTGATTTAAACACCATGGTCACGCGTGACCATGAAAACATTGTGAGTCCAGAAGTAGTTTGCCATTGTAGGAGTTAAGAACAGCAGAGATCGGCAGAGTGAAATGAACACTGTTATTGTTTTTTGAAGCTATATCATAATGTCTTCATTGTAAATAAATAATATATTAAATGTTCGATACTATAAGTTTTATTCGAATATTTATGTTCAAAAAAGTCTAAATAATCATATTTACAGAAGTCGATTTGTTAAAAAGAATTGTCATTTGTTACTCCATTCGTAGTTTTATATTCACTGTCATCTTCAGTCATAATTGCAATCAAATCTGTACAAAGTTTATAATTTAATTCTAAATCGAAAAGTTTTCTGTTTAAAATTAGTAAAAGTCGTAGACAAGGTACAGTCAGTGAGTTTGCAATCCCGTCCAATTTTACATGTCTCGGTGATATATTGAAAACTAAGAGCTTATATCAAAAACCGAAAATACTCATTTGTTGATCTATCCTGAATCTTGTGACATAAAACATTAGATATGGTTCTTGACAATTACACCAATAGTTACAGTATGTTTACAAGAAGACCTTTCAAAAACACAGAACCCGTAACAATAGCAAGTTTTTTAACTTTAAATTATATCTCTTCCGCGGATAAATTTGCAAGCTCACATTTTTACTCAGTATTCCTCAGAACAGTTTCAAGAGATTCAGATAGGCTTTTTGAAATTTTGGTCTAAAATTTCGGTCAAATTTAAGGGGATTGATGGTGCTTACATTTTTGTTGCTGGTGAAATAAAAGCACCCATTTTCGAAAAGAAATAATTTTAGATCTAAACATGATAAATTGTTTTTTATTGTTTGCTTTCGAAGGACAAAACCTTGAGAGTATTATGCAAGCAAAATAAAACCAACATATTACTTAACCAACCGGTTAAAGACATAACCAGAACGTTACTTCTTACAGCTCCGGCTAAATACCGCTTTCAGTGTTTTTACAACTAAAATTATATTTCTCTAAATCATTTTTAAGGCTTTCTCGAACTGTTCATAAGCCCAGTTTTTTTATTTTCTTATTTCTCCTAAAAAATTTCTCACATATAGGAAAATAAATGTAAATTTAGAAATTATGTGGTTATGATAAATTTAGGGCTGGTTGAATATGGAAAAATATTTTCTTTGAAAGTCATTTTTCTGTGTTTATTTTTTAAGTTCCTGTTGTAATTTTTTTTTGCAAATTCCACTTAGATCTCCCGCTATCAGTAATATAAAGTTAGTGCGGCGCATTATTCCAAAGTTATGGATTACATCAATACATTATTCTAACTTCAAATCAATTTTCTATCTAGATTTTTCTAATCTAGAAGCTCCATTATTACGCAAAAACAAGTGGAGTAATTGATGATGAGTACAGTTTGTGAAACAGTACTTCCGGTTGTCCTAGCGCTTCAAAAATAATCGCAAAATATTTCTTGACTACTGATTAATAAAAAGACATCGATCATTTGTTGTCTTCTGATGCCGAGAGAAAAAAATTTTAAGCACCCTTTATCCACTTAAGGGGGTAGTCATGTCTGATTTGCGATTTTGCAGAGCTATTTTAGGAAAATCTGAACCTTGAGAAATAATTCCAAAGTGCTTATTTGTAGACCTAGCCTTAATCTTGTGAAATCAAGGGTCAAACTGAAATTTTGATGACTACACCAATCGTCACATAGTCGTAACAGGGGTTCACTTCGCGAAATTTCAAAATCTATCTCCTCCGAGACCATGTATCGAAATTTGTTCAAAAGTTGACATAATACGTAGAATTAGTGAACTAAAATCCCTAGTGTAGAATTTTTCATTTCGATGGCTAAATTTTCCTAGCGGTCCAATAAACCGTCGATTTTTGGCCGCATTTGGCCTTGTTGCATTTATAAGATCCCTGGTGGATGTTTTCCAAAATTTGGATGCAGACTTGAAAATATGATTTTTCGAAAAAAAATCGAAAAATTTGGAAAAAAAAATGTGCTCCGATTTTTTCGAAAGTAGGCTCAAAAGAAAGCCAGTGGAACATTGAACATAAAATTGACTTATGTCAAGCCGATCATTAATGAGTTTTAGTCGTCAAATCTTAAAACAATCAATTTTTTTTGACTAAATTCTGAAAAAATCGAAAAAACGCGAAATTTCGAAAAATTTTTTGTGGATTTGATCGGAAATAGATTTTGTTGACATCCCCGAAGCAATTTGGTGCATTCTGATTGCCTCTAAGTCTTCATAAAAATCAGACTCACCCCTTGTGGGGGGATGTGGGTGCAGTAGTTATTTTCGACCACGGTCTCAAATTCGGTATTATTTTTCTTGTATCCGACCATCTAGCACGCGAAAAAGTTGATTGCAAGCAAAAAAAGTTAATTACTATCGAATAACTAGTTCTAGAATATCGGATTTGCTTGCAAAAAAATGATTTATTTACAATTCTAGCCATAAGATAGTCTCAAATTACAAAGAATAATAATCACAAAAAAAAGTTACACTAAGTGAAAGTATTTCAATATTATAATTGTTTAGATTTTTGCTCCTTTTTAACATTTCAATTTTTAGCCTAATCAATGTAATAATAGTGCCCAGTAAAATTGCATAAATAGTGATTGCGAGAAATCTGGCAGAAATTATTAAAATTTTGTTAGTCTATAATTTTACTAAGATAATCGAGAATGATTTATGAAAAAAGAGAAAAGAAATCGCATGTACCGTTCGTGAGTTAAACTTTTTTGTTGTAAAATAATGTACATTTTACCTATATTTAACTATAGCAATGAATTTTTAAGAAAAAATTCCCGGCAAATTAAGATGAATTAAACAAAATTTATTAGTCGATATTGTAGAGAATTTTTTCTGACTGAAGTTAAACTTCAATGGAGAGAAATACCAGCAATAAGGTTTTATGCATTTAACGGCTCATGTTACAATATTTTCTAGAAAATTGATCACTTTTATCCATTTCAAGGTTACAAACTGCAATGTGCAATTAAAAACATAGATGTCCACTTAATTCTCACAAAAGATATTTGAGTTTTAAAAAGGGCTTATTTCTCCCCAGCACATTGCTGGAAGCACCCACAATCACCTTAAGGGGGTTGTATAGGCAGTCCATATCTATTGAACTGGAAGTGCTGTCAACTTGGCCTGTTTAGTAATATGAATTTTAAAAATTGTGAAAGAAATCTAAATTTTCCAAAAAATATTGAAATTTTTTCTAAGTGTCTAAAATAAGAAAAATGTTTTTGCTCTTGCTCGAGAACGGTCAATAATTTGATACGATGACCTTGAGCTCAAAAAATAATTTTTGAACTGTGATCCTGGGAGTTAAGGCCAGAAATGTCAACGTCGGGCGATACAATTTTTTTCTAAATTACCTCGAAAATGTTTTGTATGCATAAAAATGAATTCATAAATACAACGAAAAAAAATACGACTTTTAGTGGCAAAAATAGCCAAAAACGACACTTTTCGTTATTTTTGAAGCACTTTGAGGGTGAAAATTGGAAAAACGACGATACCAGTTTTTTTATAAAAATATACATTATCTGTGAGAAAATCAAATTGCTTTGATTTAAGGCAACAAAAATACGACTTTCAAAAAAAAATTTTGCTCGTGGTCAACTCAATTTACCGGTTGGTCTAACATGCTATGGAAGAAGTTAGAAGTAAAATGTGGTTCAGCGATTACGAACTACTATTCCTGAGATTTTTATAATATTGTTATG
>SCLH01002177.1:138831-160140 GCA_004367855.1 Oikopleura vanhoeffeni | reverse complement strand
GTCACGCGTGACCGTAAAAAGACTGTGGGAGTTAAACTGTGGCAGTTTCCAGCAGATCAAACCTAATTGAAATAAGGGGCTGAAATAAACTTTTTAGAATAATTTTAAACCCATTTTGGGTCATATTATCTCCCCTATTCACACTTTTGTGAATATCCCTGCCCTACTACTTAAAAACACACTACGTTTCCTTATCAGGGCCGGGATATTCACAAAAGTGTGAATAGGAGATATGACTCATATTACATTTTGGGAAAAAAAATTTGATTGACCTTCATTTTTTTGCATTTTAAATTTGTGCACCATATAATATAGTCCATATTATATCCTGTTCAAAGGGAGTTAACACAAAATCCAGAGAGAGAGGAACAATAAGGGGGTTTGAGGATGATGGTTGGATGTGTTAATTTAATGATGAATCGTCTGGGTTATCTATTTCGCGATATTTTTTTTGCATTTGATCTAAAAATTTAATTTTGGAAGAATGTAAGCACAAAATTCGGACTCTAAGTAAATAAGAGTCAAAATGTTTTAAACACAAAAATACATGGAATTTATATTTAAGTTCCGCCACAGAGTTTGCAAGAGTATTTCTGTGATCATGAGAGGATGGATTTTTGATGTTAATAGATGGGATGAAAAGTTGCAACGCAATAAAAACAAAAAGCATAAAAAGTATTAATATCTTAGTTGCGTGAATAAACCTAAAAAATCTAAGTTTATTTTCTTTTTTGGCTACCTTATGACTGTGCAATATTTTTTTTTCTATCTTTCTGTTTGTTGGCATTTTCTTTACTTTCTTTCCTGTGCACTTATCCTTTTATTACTCTGTAAAAAAACTACCTGTATAAATAAAATTATAATAAGAAAAAAAACTACCTGTATAAATTAAATTATAATAAGAAAAAAGAAGAGATAGAATAGGGATTTTAAGCAATGGGTGAGTGTAGAGGCCGCCTGTTGGCTAATCAGGGACGGTTATTTCCTAGTCTATAGTAGTACATTCTCACGGTTTTTGTGTTTGCTCCCTCTGAACAGGATATGGTACATATTCTACACACAGTTAGCTTATTATATTCAAAAAATAACATTTAGTTTTTCCACGGAAAAAGTCTAATCTGAAAACTTTCTTGCTATAAGAAAGTGCACATAATTTATTTTTTTCTGATAATAACTAGGGGCACATCTAAAAAAGATAAAATCAGATCGATATATATCCGCGGAAAAATCGAATCGCATCGGAATATTCTCCGACAAAATATAATCAAATAAGACCCTAAAATTTTTAACAAAATTTACAAATTAAAAAAATTTCTTAACCCTCCGAGGCATATAGCCTTTTGAAATGCTATTTTTTGAGCGCTTATTACAAGAAAAGTAAAAGTTCTTGCAACTTTATTCTTCTTTAGTCCTCGAGATAAAGGAAAGACTTAAACTTTAATAGTATGTAATTCACATTTTGACTTTATTAACCCTATAGAAAATGACATTTACAAATTGTGCTTCAACCTACGCAATTCATTTTTTGAGGAGAACAACAATTAATAATGGAAAAGATTAAAAATTAAATTTTCTAAAAAGTGGCTTTTTCAGAAATAACCTGCAATTTTCGGTCTTCAATCTACAGGTGTTTTCCGAAAAAAAAAACTGAACCTACGCAATTTATCGGAATCACTTTTCAAGAAATAAACATTTACTCAGAGCCGTCAGGACAAAGATTGAAAATGCAGCAGTTTCAGAAAATTTTTTCCTAAAAAGTGAATCATTCAGAACAACCTGCAATTTCTGGTCTTTAATTTACAGGTGTTTTTGAAAATAGCTCCATGCCGTCGGGAGGTTAAATTTTAAGTTTTTGTTTCAAAAGTTCAAAATTTTGCTTCAAAATTTATTTTGTTTTTAATTAGAAAAAATTTTAAAAATAATTTTTTGAAAAAAAAAAAAAAAATAAGAAAATTTTTCCAAAAAAAAAAAAAAATACAAAGTAAACAGAAATTAAAATAAATTATATAAAATATATAAATATATAAAATATTGACTAAAAAGAAATTTGAAATTAGATTACATATAAAATTTTCAAAAATAATAAATAATATTCAATTTATAAACAAAAATTTTTTCAGAAAATTGAATTCAAAAAGTAAAGTTTTTTTCAAAGTAAGTCAAAATTGGGTGCTGAGGTCTGGTGCAGACAGTAACTGACAAAATCTCTTGCAAAGGGATAATGAAATTTACTGCTTTCATTACGTAATCATGCTGTTCAGTACAAGCAAGATGCTTCTATTGTAGTTAATAAAAAAAGAATCTGACTGGGTCAAGCTGGGAAAAAGTTTAATTTTTGTCAAGACCAATATCGAATGTTTATTTTATAAAAAATAATGGATTCAAATTCCAGTAAAACCAATTATAGTACTTTTTATGAGTTTGAGATATAATAGGACAGTTAACCTTGGTNAACCTGGTAATTTAATTACTATTTATCGGGCAGATTTTACTACATTTATTTTTCTTATGTGTCGTTTTAAAGAGGGACTTAGAAAAAAAAATCTCACCACGTTACATAAAAAAATTAAAATTTTATTAATCATCAGGAATTAATCTTAGAGAAAATTTGTGCTAATTTTGAAAAATATTCAAGTGCAGTAAGTTCTACTAAATAATATATAACCAGCATTCTTTTCGCTACGCTGCACTTGTATACAAAAAACCTGTGTACGAATCCGAGCGTGAGATTGTCAAGTTCACAAGTCTTCGACGCCAAAAATAACAGAAGACTATTTTTTCCGTTTTCTTAAAAAAACCTAAAAAAATATTTTTCAACTTTAGAAATCAGATTTTGCGACGTCTAAAAATTGACATCGAATTTAACGTGTACATTTAATTTGGTGAGTCAATTTAGAAATAAA
The DNA here is from genome assembly GCA_004367855.1 of Oikopleura vanhoeffeni. NCBI lineage: Eukaryota > Metazoa > Chordata > Appendicularia > Copelata > Oikopleuridae > Oikopleura > Oikopleura vanhoeffeni. Next base: position 157,237 of record SCLH01002177.1, on the reverse strand, counting down.
CTAGACTTTTTACCTACTGAACTTGAATTATAAATTATCTATAATTCAAGTTTTGGGTAATCTGTTGAGTATTCAATCGAAATTTAATTACAGGGTTTTTTATATATGAAAAATTAAAATCAAAGAGATACGTGGTTTTAACCGTTAGATACCGTACGTGTCATTTCAATAGATAGATATATTTTACAGAAGATATATGTCCAAGAAGAAACAAACAAATAATACAGATAAATTAATTTTTTGACCCCTTGGGACATCTTAAATAATCTTTTATATATATTATATTTATTGAACTTTTTAGCAGAGAAAACTAAAAAAAAATAGAGAAATGATTTAAAACAGGACGGTCGCGTGGGATTGTTTCGTAAGTTAAATTTATTTTATTACTACAAAATCATAGGAAACAATTGTGATTATTTGTCCTAGGCTGTTATTGGGAATTCAGATCTAGCGATTTGTTGTAAATATATGGAAAAACAAAAAAGTAGATTTTGTTTAGTTTTTTCAGAGAATTCTGCCTTCTGATTGGTATACAAAAAACTTATCGCAAAGCAGAAAATTAACCCTAGAGTGTCTTTGCTATGGCTTTCTGAGTTTTATCAAATTATAATTGAAATATGTTGTTTTGATAAATCTTGAGATATTTCAGATGCAAGTTATCAAAAATCCTCAAAAATCACCAAAAATAGCTGACGGATTTTTTTTCGCATCTCACTACTTTTTTGAAACATGATCATCAGTTTTTGTTGAGGTGGAATCCGAAATTTTGATATTTTGAGTGCAACCTATTCAGGACATGGAAAATGCTATAGATCGGCCCAAATAATTATGTCTTGACGTCATAATCAGCTATAGATAGCCACTAGGACTTAGGGTTATAATTATCTCCGATAGAATTATATGTTTTATTAATGTTGAAGTTTTTACGATTTTTGGGATCTTACTAGAGTATTTAAATTTAATATACCAGTCAGAGGCTTAATAAATCTTTAACCCCCTTACTCTTGAGATATTGTATCCCCTGAGGCATGAGAGCCACTTTTATGGCTCGACTTTGAAGCTCTATCATCCAAAAATATAAGTGCTTTTCGTTTAAATTATTTGTCATTCATTGTGATAAAAGATGAGACTTAACTTTAAGATTATTAAATTTAGATAATTAACATTTGATGTATTAATTAAGGCTGTGGAATACCCGAAGTTGACTCACACTGTTCTTAGTAATAACATAAGATTTTGTAATAATAGCAAATTAAATAAATAGAGTAAAACCTGGGATTTCTTGATCTGATCTCCGATTCAAAATACCTTATCGGTTCATCTATAAACGATAATTCTCACCTTTGAAATGGGTGAAATTAATGTAAACAATATGTCTGCGCCTTATATATTCCCGCTGCTGCTGCTTTCTCATTCATGAGCAATTTTTCTGTTTTCAAAACAAAAATAAAATAGAAAAGGTTCTACATTTAGTAGTAACATTATTTTTTTAAGAGGTCACGACGAATTCCTAAAAACTGGTTTTAAAGACCTTGTTTTTTTTACAAATAAAATTATGAGATAAAGCTGATAAAGAAAAATTTCAGAGAAATCCAAAAAAAAGAAGGATAAAATATATTTCGAACGGCTCATCGAAATTTTTTTTTATTTTTCAAAAAATTAATCGAAAAAACTCTATGGCGGCGTTTGAACCTCAACTGTCTTTTTAATTATTTTTGTTTTTCAGGTCGTTTCAAAGAAATGAAAGCCACTTTTATGGCTCTATGAGGGGGTTAAACTTTATAATTAAAAGATAACATAAAAAATCAAACGACAGAAAAATAATTGTTGAAAAAAATTAGTAAGAGAAAAGCTTCCGCATTAAATCCACAAATCATGATGTTAACTCCCGTAGTGGCCGACAACTTCTGGATCCGTAGTGACTTCTGGTCATGCGTGACCAGACGTTTTTAATCAAGCATATATCCGAAGATTTATTATCAACATATATTTTTCCATTTTTCATAATATAATTTAAATAATTCTCTATAGTCCTATAAAAACAATTTGTAAAAATAAAATAAAAAGGCATCAAATGTGAATAAGAAAGTTAAAAACTCTCCTTTTCCACGATTTTCACAAACAAATGCATAAGTAATAGGAATTAAGGCTTAATTTTACATTTTCAAATTTGTAGTATTAAACCGGCACCAATTTGAGTGTTGAATCTGCAAAAATAATTGAATGTTTTCATTAAAATTTTTACAAAATCAGCTTCTTAAAAAAAAACTATTTTTGATGACAAAGTTCAAGCCCAATTTCAAGTTCATCGTAGTCAAATTTTTGAGATTTCACAGGGGGATTGTTGCTCTCTGGCGACCTTTCAGTACATAATTGACCCATAGTTTGCTAATATTTTCATCAGAAAGTCGACCCTTCCGATTACTTACGAGCTCTACGATGAACTTTTGAAATTTACGGTAATTTGAAATACATTACACAATAACGGTATTTTTGAAAAGTACCTCAAATTCCATAAAAAAATTTTGGTGATGAACTTCAAACGTTTTTAAGATTTTTTTCGCATTACACCAAAGTCCGAATAAAATCACGTGACGAAATAATTCAAAAATAAGGTTTGGAAATTCCAAATTGGAATATGTCATAAATAAATTCTTATTTCTTGAAAAAATAAGATCACGTGACGTTTTTGAAAAATGCCGTTATGTTCAAAATTCTTAGATTAAGTGTTTATTTAGCCTCAAAAAATGTTCGGCGAAATTTGAGTACTATTTGTGTACTTGAACCAAAACCTTATTTCTTAATTTGAAAGTCTAGTGATCGTTTTTGGACTTTGCTGTAATGGAAAAAAAGTATTAAAATTTTTTTTTGATTACGATGAAAGGTTTTTGTATGGTGATTCCAAAAAATTTTGCAAAAAATAAGTACTGTAATACAGTAAAAATTTTCCAAAAAAAAACGCACAAACGTCAATCATTCAAATAATCGATTGATCACTTTGTAAATGTTCGTTCATAAATGATTAAGGGTCCTGAATTGCGATTAAAGGGAATCTGGTCACGCATGACCAGAAAGTCACTACGGGAGTTAAAGGTGATCTGATCACCGAGATTATGGAATAGTTACAGCCTGAGTTTCTATTTTATGCCCAAACATTTTATACTGACATTGTATCGTTATTTTGAATTTACGAAAAATAGTTCAACTGAAAATTTGTTACGAACTCAGTTGTTCCAACATGTCAAATTGATTATAAATCTATATACCCTATAGTACACACAACAACTATATCACAAACACGTAGGTGTTTGCCAAATTCAACTGTTTTGATCGGTGGAGGTTAGCTTGATCAAAAACTAAGATTGGGAGCAAAAATGTGACATGCTGTACATTATGTGACATAATTTATGTCAGATTTCAGCTAGCGATTTAAACTCCATAAAGCACCTGATAAAACGCATCATGATTTGATCAAAATCAATAATATTATGATGATGTTGTTCTATCTGAGATAGACTAAATTCTGATTGATCGTTGGCGTTTGTTTGATAAGATATAGATGGTGTCTATTAGACAACCAATAATTAATATTAGTCTAAGTAGCTATGAAATATCCAGCTTGACTTATGACCATAAAATAAAAATTGTATGTTGTGTGTATTTTTTTACCAAAAATTCTATTGGACGACGTTTTTATGCGAAAATCGTTTTTTGACCAAAATTACATATAAATAATCGGCTACTCCGTAGTGTGTGTCATTATTGCTGAATTCATTGCCCAGGGGCCGTTCTTTGTGATAATGAAGTTCTGTAACTTTATCTCTTAATTTCGACAAAATTTGACTTATAGTTTTCATCTGAGAAGGTTTAATATAATTTAGAGAAAAAAGTTGTAAGATATTTGCTGAGTAAATATTATCCGATTAGGGGAAATTTGATCGTCCGCATCACGTAGTCATAGAACTTAAAACCACAGAGTCCCCCTAGGTCACCAAGTATTGAAACGTGTGCTCATCATCCTAAAACATCAAGGGGCGACAAGTTATTTTTAAGGAGGTTGTAGGGTCTTCTATTTATCTTTTAATCCATAACTCATAACAACAATATTAATATTAAATTGAATCAACCCAAATTTTACAAGTTATTTGAAATCAGAAAATGTGATTTTCTTGAACAATTTATAAAAATAAAAATTTGACCTGTGTTTATGATTAAACCGACTGCGGAGATTTCAAAAATATTAGTTAAAATTTTTACAACCTTGAGAAAGCCCACATTTTAATTTCGTATTTTTTCAAATTAGACTCAGTAGCGCCACTAGTAAAAACTATTAAAAATAAATCGAGAATGACCTAGCCAAGAGTTTGAATATCAATATATCCACATCCTTACTATTTGCTATGTATACCCAGACCGCATTTTTTTTCTTCAAAAAAAAACAATATATATGGAAGTAATGTTAGCACTAAAATTTTATTTTTTGAAAAAAAATGGAACGACAGTGAGTTAGCTGGGAATATTTTATAGTCCATCGTGAATAGTTTTTGTCTCAAAAATTTGAACTGATTCAAGCTATAAACAGAAAACTGTACTTTGGTTAAGCTCGGTTAACCGGATGGTTAAGGCAGATAACAATGTCAAGTATGAGTTATTATTTGCTCAAGGTTCTGACCCTACAACCTCCTTAAAATGACGCGAGGAAAATCCATACTTTTTAAACGGGGTAATGAGGCACCCAGCGGAAAACTTAGTAACGTCCAATTATTAAAACAACAAGTTAATATAAATATTTAACTTCCTGACAATTCTTTAAGAATTATTCTTATCAAAATTATAGCACGGAAGAAACTTTTAAACACAAACTTTGACCCTTGAAGTTATCTTGGACAGGACTTTCATTTTTTTGTAAGCAAAAACCAGTACAGTCATCGTACCAGTTACCTGTACCAGTTAGAGACCAATTTACCACTGTAGTTTCAATTATAGTAATAATTCTACATTTTTGCTTTTTCTATTAACTTATCAAATTGGTTTAAAAATGTACAGCTCAATTTTTTTAAATACAATACATTCGTGGGCTTCAGTTTTATGATGCAGAAGGTGCGCCAATTAGAGGTGCGCAAGTTTTCCCGCAAATCTCCGCAAAATATTCTATTCAATTAATTTGCTTTTCAAAGCAAGTGATTAATAAGGGAAAGAAATAATTTTTTATGCTCGATCTTGAAAGTATGAAGTTGATAGCATGATTGTTCAAAAATGAAATCACTTAGTTTTCTTTAGACTTATTAAAAGCCTAAAGATAACGTTCACTGACTGTACCCTTATCCGAACGCACTCTTATCCGAACTTTGTACCCTTAGCCGAACGATTTTCGACCGAGCTGAGGTGTCCGGATAAGAGTACAGTCAGTGTACGTACAATTTTCAAGTACGGCTGTTAAGATTTAAAGCTCAGACTCATTTTCATGTGCTCAAAAATAATCCATCGAGTCGATGGCATCGACTATTTTTACCGCGAATATGAGGTGCTAAATAAAATCATTCCATCGTATTTTTGGAAAAAATGAAAACATTTGAACATATTTCAGGATTTTCAAACAATTTTGCATAAATAAAGTTTTTAATGTCATTCCATGACGTTTTTAAATTTTGGAGAAAAATGTCCGAAAGTAACTCTACGGGACTTTCGTGTTTTGTAACTACAAGGGTCAATAAGCTCTGTCTAAATTAGCTCGGAATTGCATAGCTAGCCAATTATAAAATAAATTATCATATAATAGATGTTTCACTTTTATTGCATCATTAGTATGTTTTAGACTAACAGTTTAGAAAATCCAATTTAGCCAATTTTAAACTTTGAGGATTTTTCTGAGTGAAAATGAGGGCACAGAAAGTTGGTCAGCGTAAAAGGTTACTTTGAAAAATCATTTTTTCACTATAGACAAATTTGGTACTCCGTGAAATTTTATGAATTAATGATATGTCATCTGTTTCAAAAATCGCGTTCATTCGTGCAAGTTAATTGACTCAAGTGACCTAGTGATCCAGTATATTAAACACGTGAAACCTCATTTTTTTAGTTTTCTCCATATAAATAAAACGTTAATCATTAATAATTAAGAAAATATAACTATTATAATGTAAGAGTACAACGTTCTATCACAACTTTGTGTTACTTTCGTGTTTTTAACCCCGAGGGTTATTATCGGAGCATAATTAGAGGTATAATTTAAACCTCAGCGTCTTTTTGGTATAAATAACTAAAAATAAATTCTCATTGGTCCCTATGTGTCAAAAATGGGCGTTTATACTATTACTGCAACTGTAGATATTCTACATGCCCGTGGGAGCGAGATAATTTCATTTAAAAAATTAAAATATTTGTTACATTTTTTTAGCCTGGAGACACGCTATAAAAGTATTTTCAGAAAAATCTATTAACAATCGGTCCGATCAAAAAATTAATGTCAATTTTTTTTTGCCATGGCAGTGATCCAAAACGCAGGTCGCTTGCTAAAATAGAACACCATTCAAATATTGACTGACAGAGCTGGTTTTTAGTAGTTTTTTGCTTACAGAAATAGTAGAGGGTCAACACAAACTTGATAATCGAAAGTTTCGAAAAAATTTTCATAAAATTAATTTTTAGATTCTGATCGTAACACCATGAGCAGGAAAGATGAAGAAATGTAAGTACAGTTTATAAAATTTACATCAGGTTTGAGAAAACATTCTTCACTTTTAGATGGCAATTTTGAATAATAACTTTATTTTTTAACATTAGCTTTATGAAAAAATTATCTGAAATCTGGGGCTTAAGTTATTTTGTTCTTAAACTCTACACTGTACATCAGTCTGAGTTCAAAGAGACTGTTATGAAAAAGGTCGATACAATAGGTTATTCGTGAAATTTATTCGTATTTTCAACCTTAGGGGATATATTTTGTCATTTCAGCATTCAAATTGTTACCATCTGTCTCAGTTTGCTAGTTCTAAAATTCAGTTATTAATAATTAATTTTTAAGATACATTTAAATGCGAAATTATTTTTTTCAATTTATAAAAAGCCATGTTTTCACTTTGAAAGTTCGATTTTTTTGAGAATCAACTTTTTTGTGAACTCAACATTCAAAACGTTACCATTGAACTGTCTCAGTTTGCTACTTCCAAAGTTCAGTTTTCATAAAAATAGATTTCTTCAATTAGATCATAATTATTCATGCACAATTATTTTCTGGATTGATAAAAAGCCAAGTTTTCACAGTCAAAAGTTCGATATTTTGTTAAAACTAACTTTTTTTGCTGAGTTGCTGAGTCATCAGTCAAAACGTTGCCATTTAACTGTCTCAGTTTGCAGTTTCAAAAGTTTAGTTTTCAACAAAATAGATTTTTACAATAAGACCATAATTATTCATGTGAAGTTATTATCTGAATTGATAAAAAGCCAGATTTTCACAGTCAAAAGATCGTTATTTTTTTAAACCAACTTTTTTGCCAACTGAGCATTCACAACGTTGCCATTTAACTGTGCTCAGTTTTCTACGTGTATATACTTTTATATGTCTATAAAAGCCAAGTTTTTTCGTCAAAAGTTTCATTTTTTGGGTCAATCAACTTTTTTATGTCCAAATTAAATAAATTGTTAACCTTTTAATCAAGTATCACTGCCTCGCAATCGTTAATGCTGACGCCAATAGATGAGGTAAAACAAGTTAATGAAAAACTTACAGATTCTTTGGTTGATACCGCAGACGGTGTCCCAAATTCTGATAAGGCACGTGAAGCAGTAGCCCCAGTGGGGTACGCTGAAGAAGGAAATGCTGGATTTGCAATTTCTGTTTTCAACCTTATGAATGCCATTTTGGGATCTGGTATTCTTGGCCTATCATATGCAATGGCACAACTGGGTTATGCTGGATTTTTGTAAGTAAACATTTGAATATTGAAAATGTTCTTACAGTATGTAAATTTTTTGCTCGAGAAGAACAAACTCGAGTGAAATGGAGAAAACGTAATCATGATTGGTCAATTCGTTAATAAACGCGCGCGGTCCTTGGCTAAACATAAATTGCCTTGCTTTGCTATTCTCAAACAGAAATTTTACATACTGTGAATGATAAAAAGTAAAAGATCACCGTTAAAATGCAACTGACAGCTAAATTGCAATGTCAAGTTTTTGCGATGAACATTAATTTTCGTTCATTCGCGACGGGAGTTTGCAACAGCCGTGAATACTTGAGTTTATTTCAGTGTCAGCAATCACTTAGGGCCTGACATAATCGTGTCAAATGTCAGAATGCCAAAAATTGTTTTGATGCAATTATTGCATTGCAATAAGTAAATGTTGTGCAATCTATGTATTAACTAACAATAGTGTTCACCCTGCCACACCCACTTCAACCTCTGCGCGTCCCGGTGTAGTTAATGAAGTTACGGTTGATGGCCACAACTAGAAAAAAAACATCAGCTACAATTATCTGACAGGATTATGTCAGGTTATTAAGTGATAAGTAAACAGACACAATTACGTTTATTTTCACGGTTATTTAATATTTGCATCATAAAGTACAGTATGAATATTTCCCCGTTAGGAATCTGAATAACCAAGGGTTATCGTTTCTGACAAGAAATATTAAAAAACTGTTTTTAATTAACTTGAATTGATTATAATTTTTTCGCTAGATTTTTATGCCTGGGTGTTGCATCATTGGCTTATTACGCTATTCACTTGTTATTAGTGCTTTGTACTAAAACTGAGTTTACATCAGTATGAAAGATTGGGCTACCAGAGCTTTTGGAACAAAGGGAAAGGTAAGAATTATAAATATTTAAATAATATTATAATTATCAAATATTATTAGTAAATAAGTTTTAATATAAAAAATTGGGATCCCTAGGCTTTTACTTCAGTGTTCGCGTTTGATCATGAGAGCATCGGATATCATTCATTGACCAATAGAAGCTTCGAAAATAAGTTCAAACGCGAAACTCGAAACTAGAGGCGTAGACATACTAATCATAGATATTGCTTATTATATTGTTTTTTTTCAAATTAACCTTTTCCGAGCGTAGTGACCTTTTTACTTTTAACCACTTTTGCTACTTGCGCTGCACAGTTCCGTTCTACTCCTTATACAGAAGTTTACAATTTTCTTTATTCGCCATAAACAAGCATTAATATTTGCTGATAATGATATCATAGCTAGTTAAAATTAAACAAACGCTATTTAATCCTGTACATACAGAACCAAACATACAGGAAATATCTAGACGATGAAATACATTTTATACTTAGATTTCAACCATAATAATTTATTGAAATTTTCGTCTTTGAAAAATGTCGCTAGATTAATCACGATAGTATTCATAAAACAGGATGTCACGTTTTTACTGAAGATTTTCTTTCCGTTTTAACAAAAAATCTCGCGCGCTGATTTGACAGGAATTTATTCAAAACGATATGTATTCAACCTGTGACGAAAGTTTCTTTTTACAACGGCGAATAAATATTTTTTAAAAACGTGACATATTGGATAATATACATTTTTTAGCGGAGTGATGACTTTTTAATTGTTTGACTTGTTTCGGGTATATTTTTCCTTAATAAACAATTTTAAAATTTAATTAATTTGAAATAATGCTTAATAATTTGCTAGAATCATAAAACCCATAATTTTTGTTTTCAAAAAATCTTATAAAACGCACGGAATACGTTTAAAATTGAAAAAAAGTATTTAGTCAATAAGTTATTCATTCTATTAGACAATAACTCATGCCAATATTTCGTAGCAATTACTCATTGTAAAGAATTAAGTCTTTATTAAGATTTATCTAAACGTAATTAAAAAATAATCATTTTGTTGATATTTTTCTAATCGTAATTTCTTTCGATCCCGAACACAAAATGTGGATTTACTGATAAAAAAACATTTGGAACACTGAGACCGGGAGTGACCCCATATCGCCGAATGTGCCAATAGCGCCAAATCGCGTAGGAGTTTGTGGTTTTTTATTACCAAGTTATTGAGTGCGTCATGAATGACGTTATTTTTAATGGTCGAATTTCCCAATTTTTTTGGTTCGGTGGAGTGCTTAAGGGGGTGGTGTTATGATTTTTGGGATTTCAGAGGCTTCGTACGTTAGACAAATGCAGACTGGACATTTTTGGAAACATGCATTAGAAAGATCTATCTTTGATCTCACATTTTCATTTGACAGTTTAGTACCACTCTCACTAACCATCTGGTTGGTGTAGCGGTTAAAGACGGTCCCTCAACTTTTTTTCGAAGAACACGGTCCTGGCTTATCTCCGCGATATATATCGGAAAGTTTTGAGATTTGGTGAGAATTTAATTGTCCTGAATTTAGTGAATTGCGGTTCTGTTTTTTTTTTTTGTTTGTGGGGTCAGGAATTGGCTGAATGTGCCGAAAAAGAGTGTTTTTGACGTTTTGATAAAGGCTTTTTCTGTGGAAATGCCAGAACGTTCATTTTCGGAATGTAACAGCCCTAGGGGTGAACATCGAATCGTCGTACTTTTTTTGAATTCTGCCCTGATTGCTGTAAATCGACAAAAAAGTGCGCGAAAATGACAATTTTGAAAATAAAGTGATAATGTAGAAAATTTAAATGTCACAAAAGATTCCTTGGGTATGATTTGCTGGAAACGATATTCGCAACTATGGTCTGACTTTTCAAACAAACACAGTGCTAGAGATCAAATCATAATTTTAATGAAAAACTTTAATTTGTTCTAGAATCTCTGTGGTCAAAATCAGACCATAGTTGCTTATATAGTTTTCAGAAATCTACTCAAGGAATCTTTGGGTGGCATTTAAATTTCTAATTATCACTTTAATTTTCAAAATTGTCATTTCGCGCACTTTTTTGTCGATTTACGCCAATCAGGGCGAAATTCAAAAAAGTACGACCGATTCCATGTTCACTACCCCTAGGGCTTGTTATATTCCGAAAATGACGTTTTTGGTATTTCCACAGAAAAAGCCTTTTATCAAAACGTCCAAATAACACCCTTTTTCGGCACATTCAGCCAAATTTCTGACTCCTGAGGCAAAAATCGAAAAAAAAGAACCAATTCACTAAAATTCAGACAATTTTCTAGATTATCACCGAATCTCAAAACTTTCCGATATAAGCTCTAGGATCCTTGTTTCTTTGAAAAAAGCTGAGGGACTCGTCTTTAACCTCGGTTAACCAGATGGTTGGTGAAAGTGGTACTAAACTGTCAAATGAAGTCGTGAGATCAAAGATAGTCTATCTTAGCTGGATCTTTCTAATGTATGTTTCAAAAATGTCCAGTCTGAATTTTTCGAACCGTACGAAGCCTCTGAAATCCCAAAAATCACTAACACCACCCCCTTAATTCTACGCATTTTGGTCTACGCATTTTCATTTCAAATGTTAAACTCCTTATAAGATTGAAAAACTTTTTCAAATTATGGCGTCATTTCGAACGCCTTCGCGTTTTAAATTTTCGTAAGATATTTTTTTTGTCCCCATATCGCCGAAAGTGCTGATATCGCCGAAAATGCCCAATATCGCCGAATTTTAATGGCAAAAAACTTCCGACGATATAAACTTTCGACGATAGTGCCTCCCCCTGTGAAGTGCATGCAGCATGCATACAATAATCGCTGTATTCAACAAAAAATTAAGTTTGTGGCTGCTATTTGTATTTTAATGCAGAATATTGGTGCGATGAGTAGTTACATGTACATTATTAAAAACCAGCTCCCATCAGTTCTTCACACAATTATGTGCAACTCACCAGACAGCCAATGTCCTGGTCTATTCGACGAAGACATCCCTTGGTACTTCAATGGAAATATTATTATGTGTGTTGTCGTATGTTGTATTGTTATGCCACTTGCCAGTTTGAAATCAATCGAATTTTTAGGTAAGTAGATAGTCTTGAAGGCTCTTTATGGTCTGAAAATTTTCCAAAAAATGACGATTTTCGTGATTTTCAATCACTCAAAATTGCCATTTCGGAAAAAAATTTTGAATCAAAAAAAAGTTTTATCTAGGGCTAGTTTTATAGCATGTCAAATTTTTTGCCATATGTTGGCGAAATCTCTGTTTCAAATTCAAAAATATGATTGGTATAAATTTCAACCGATCAGAATTGTTAATTTTGACCTGGAATGAGATGCAGTTCTTTATAGTAATTTCGAAAATATATAAATCAACGTTTGTTAATTGTCATGTTCACCTATTTATTTGACATTGGAAATTACAAAAATTACAAAATTATTCATTTTTCAACCAATTAGGAAACACAAAAATTTTCAAAATTTTATTTCTGGTAAAAAGTCAATCTTTTCTTCACCACCTAACCGTTGTTTTGATTACATTTTCAGACTCTTCCTTCAAAAATTTTACGATATTTTTTTGTTGAAAAAATCTGTTTTAAAAGCCATCAAAATTTTTTCAAGGATACACTTCTGGATTTTCAATCGGATGCATGGTCTTTTTCACTGTTGTAATCATTGCCAAAAAATTCATTGGTCTCGAAACGTGCCCATTATTCGAAGACGACGTTGGCTACGGCAATTTCAGCATTTCGGATGATGATCTTCAAAACTCTCTTATTGCTGCAGGAGCCACTTCACTTGCATCTTTTCCAGTTTGGGATAATGCAACTCAGGCGATTAGCTCAAAATGTGCAACTGAGTACAAAATGCCAGAAGACTACTGTGGACTTACTGGGCAAACTTGTGAGGCTTCTGCCTTTATTTTGAATGAAAAGGTGAGAACAATTAGAACAAGTTTAACGCAAAATAATACAAAAAATATTTAAAAAATTCCTACAATTTTGAGTAATTACTTGTAATCGAGCTCAGGAGCGCTCCTAGTCGAAATAAGGAAATGTTCTGGGAACAAATATATATTTTGTTGATAATGCTGTTTTTGGTCAGAATACGTCCATGTCAGATTTAAAATATAAATGTACTTTTAAATGACAGCTTCTTCGATATCAGAATTTGATTCAGACCTTAAAACTTTTAAGGGGTTGGCATCGACTCGGAAGACTGGGATCAATTTAATAGGAAAATTATTAGTTGGGTTTTATTTTTTTGTGCTTATTAACGTTAACCAAAATAAATCGTGCATCTACTCAATAAAAATATTTTTATCTATTTTAGGAAGAATTACTGAAGTTTCGAACTTTCATGGTTTGAATTCGTAAAATTTCAAAAAACAAATCAATAGCATTCATGAAAATTTTCCGCATTTTTTGTTGAAAATTTTATTCTTAATTGTTTTATATGATACAAACTAAACTTTACTTTCGTATCACTATTATTGTGTTTTTGACTCTCCAAAAAAAATCAGGCAGAATCACTTTTTAATGTTTATATAAGTGTGAATAGGGGATATATTAAATCTCCGTATTCAACCTAATGAATTGTCGCGCGATATATCAGTTCTAACCTATTAATAAAATTTACAACACTTTGGCGTGTACAACAGGAAATGTGCCTTTGGCACTCAATTTTTAGCAATTTTATGCTTGCCAAAAAAATTCAATATGAATGTCGGGTGGACTGCCATGGCATATGGCGTCATTTTTGTTGTGATAGTAAGCGAATTTTTAAATATCAAAACGCAATTGAAGGTCAATATTTTTATCTCAAAAAAAAGTTGTTTTTCTCTACTTTTGGCTATTTTTGACCTTTTTCATGTAAAAAAACATTTGATAGTTAATCCTTGCTTCCTAATTTGCGACATATTCTCGATAACATATTAGCCAACAAGGTCTGAGGACATAATTCAGATTAGCCAGTTTGTAGAACTAGTTTCGCTTGCGTCAGAAAATGTGTCAAAACTTTTCTTGTATTATTATTATTGGTTTATTTGCAGCCATGTTGAGACGTCTACAACTTATAGCATCGCCCTTTATACAGGTTGACTATTCATTGCAAATCAGGTTTTAAGTAGTGTTTTTGAACTTTAAGTTTTCACAGTAACTTTATTTGCAAGTTTTTTTTTTATTATATAATTAAATGCCTCCAATGCGTACGATCACCATTGTATTTCTCCATATGAGTCATCTACTTTCCAAGATTTTTGACTATTTTCGTAAGCTTTTTCCCTTTTTTTAAGTAATCAAGGTGTTTCCACATTTTTGAATGATAAAAAAACTCACTCCTTTAAATTTGACTTGCACTCTTTCTTGACAAAACACTCCTATGCTTACACTCCCAGACACATAAGCGAGACAGGAGACCTAAGCCAAAATGGAAAAATGTATCTCCTCTGAGGTTTATTTTGAAATAAACCTCAATTTTAAGCATAACCTTATAATTAGTATTTAAAACTTTGGGGAGCCTTTTTGTCGATAAGTCTATAATTTTTTCTAAGAATAATGCCAAATAAACACCATTTTTGAACCTTATTCATCGAAATCTACTCCTCCTAGGTTAAATTTCAAATTCACTCAAATTTCTGCAAACGTAGGCTCTAAACAAATAGAAATTCTGAGAAGCCGTTTTTCAAGGGTCACGTGAAGAAAAATTGGCTTTAAGGTAACCGATATTTTTAAGTTTTAGTGGTCAAGATTGCACAACGTTATTTTTTGAACATAATTGTCTAGAAGAAGATAGAGGTTGAAGTGAAAAAACTGGAAAAAATCGGCGTTCGAGTGGAGATTCTAAAAATAAAAAAGGTCAAAATTTGGAAACACACATTTTTGTTCTCATTTATGTCCGCTACTTTGTGTTCAATTTGGACGCTTAGTATGTGGGGTCTAAAAAAGATAGATTTGACAAAAAAAACCGTTTAGTGTTCTAGAATAGGCTCACCACCTGGTGTTGTGATGTAAACTGTTGAACCTTTGACGAATGTGTAAATCTTTAGAGACGAAGGCTAGATCCACAAACGAGTATCCTCAGATTTTCCACACACTGGCCCTAAAAGGTTTCTGAGGCGTCGATTGAAAAAGTACAAAAAGCGACACCCACCCCTTAAGGAGGTTTTTAGTTTATCCCTAAGGGTGTGGGTGTCGCTGATTTTGCACTTTACGAAGCTATTTTTGGATAAACTGAAGCAACTCTTCCACGTGAATGTGATAAACAGTAATCTGATACACCACCTACGCCGACACCTACGCTTCAAGAAACTCCTAATCGCTCACATACGCATTTTCCTCCGTCAATTTTCCACTTTTTTCATTATTTTTTTTTGTGTCTGGCTTCAAAAAGAAGCTTCGCTCATAATGCAATTATTGTCCTTTACTCGGAATTTGCTTTTGCGGCTCAAAAAAGGCAAAAAACGAAAAACCTAAAATTATTGTTTATTTATGATTAAAATTGAAGTGCGCTACGATTGTGTTTTCCTTTTTGACGCTAACCGGTTAAAAATTGCACGCAAAATCCTTAAAAGTGTTTTGTAATTTACGGAAAAATTATCTTTTTTTTGTCAAAAATTTAGAGCTCACAATGAATAAGTTAGACATGGCCCTCAAGAGACGACCAAATTAAACTTCGAAAAACTCTTTAATGTTTTGTCAAACAAAGGCCTGTGCTTCACAGATGCAGTATGACCGAACACTGTAACTCCCCATAACCTGGTGGAGAAGAAGCTTTTTTGACTGAGCCTCCAAAACTGATTTGTATCAGATTACTGTTAATACAATTTAGCGCGAAGAGTTGTTCTTCGAAGATGCAAACTTTTTGGATATCAGTTTCTGCCCAGTTTATCCATAATAGCTTCGTAAAGTGTCAAAATCAGCGACACCCAACCCTGTAAGGAGGTCAACGGCATTTTTAACGCATGAGAAAAAAATAAATTTTTTATCAGCGATTTCATCATTCTAATTTTTTATAATACCATTAGCCCTCATGGAAAAACAAGATTTTGGTGTTTTGAGTGGCGAATATTTAAAGACTACACATTGTGGACCAATAATAAAACACCTGTATAACTCGAACATTTTCATATCCACCCCCCTCCCACCTCATCCCACACACTTTTCGGATGATTTTTTTATCTTTTAATAACTGTACTTAATTCCTGAAATCCTTAATTTTTGATTGAAATGTTAAAATACAAGACAAGATATTTTCAAACTGATTAAAAAGTCCTCCTAACTCTGTATGGGTTGAAAAATACACCCCTAGCTTTATTTTAAAATTATTTATATTTTCAGAAAAACTAAAGAATAAAATTCTGATTTTTTTCTTTGAGCCTATCAAGTACCCCCTAACCCTTGTTGAGCACAGAAGCCACAATTGTGGCTCAAGCATACCTAAAATAATTTCAAAAAAAAAAGCAAAACGGGATCGTAGAATGTTTTTTTCAACACATCTTGATGACGGACAACCGGACGCAGATACGATGATATTCCGAACCACAATTAGGACAGGCAACTGCGATTGCAGATGGAGACACATATAGATCGAATTTTTGAATTCGGTGTTCAAAAAATAATTATTTCGAATGTTATTCCTGTATAACGGGGTGTTGATTTATAGGATTTTTCCGCGCAATGTTTCACCCTTCCTGACAAATTATTTTTCGTAACTATGGACATGGCCAGATATATATCTATATTTTCTAAAAAGATAAAAAACGTTAAAATTCTAGAATACTACATGGTCGGAATGCAACAACAAATTACCTTGTCAACTTCCTTAGCCAGAGAAAAATTGAGAATCCAACTACCTTAAGCTTCTGGTAAACACAAATTCAGGTGTAGAGCCACATTGTGTCTGGTGCTTTTTTTAATATGTCTCATCAGGTTAAAGGAATCCCCTTTTTTATAGAAAATTTCGCGCACTATCCTTTCAATTTGAAGGGCCTTCATATAGAAAAAAATTGCGGATTACAAGCCCAGTGATGGTGGAGTATTCAATTTTTTTTTTGCATAAGGAAGTCAAACGATTTTTGCATCCGACATTTTGATATTCTAGAATTTTTGATTTTTTTAGTTCTAGAAAAATTTACTGATAATGTAGCAAGTGTACAGACATTTACCGTGATCAGCCTACATGGTGTTCACCGATGGATAATAATTTTGCTACCCTGGATCGATGCACAAGGATCTGACCTAAGCCATCGGTTTTTTCTGCTTTGGTCTTAGATTATTAGCTTTTTTAATTATATCTTTAAATAATATTAGTTTTAATATTTTATAANAAGGAGGTTCCCAACGGCATTTTTAACCATGAGAAAAAATAAATTTTTATCAGCGATATTATTATTTAATTTTTTATACAATAAATTAGCCCTCATGGAAAAACAAGATTTTGTGTGTTTTTGAGGGCGAATATCTTAAAGACTACACATTGTGGAACCCAATAATAAAAAACAATGTAATATTCGAACAAAAATTTCATATCCAAATCTCATATCCAAATTTCGATGATTTTTTATCTTTTAAAACTGTACTTCTAATTCCTGAAAATCCATTAATTTTTGATTAAAATGCTTAAAATCAAGACAAGATATTTTCAAACTGATTAAAAAGTACTTTCCTAACGCTGTATTGGGTTCTGAATTTTTTTTCTTTGAGCCTAAATTCAAGTACCCCCTTAACCCTTGTGAGCACAGAGCCACAATTGTGGCTCAAGCATACCTAAAATAATTTCAAAAAAAAGCAAAAACGGGATCGTAGAATGTTTTTTTTCAAACACATTATAGAGAATTTTGATTCGGTTCCCAAAAAATAATTGAAATTTTCGAATGTTTAGTTCCTGTATAACGGGGTGTTGATTTATTAGGATTTTTCGCCAATGTTTCACTTCCTGAAAAATTATTTCGTAACTATGACATAGGCCAGATATATATCTATATTTTCTAAAACTAAAAATTAAAATTCTAGAATATAAAATGTCGGATGCAAAAAAATTACCTTTCAACTTCCTTACGCAGAAAAAATTGAAATTCCAACTACCTTAAGCTTTCTGTAAACAAAATTCAGTGTAGAGCCACAATTGTGGCTCTGGTGCCTTTTTTTATATGCTCACAAGGGTTAAAGGAATCCCCTTTTTAGAAAATTTCTATCCTTTCAATGAAGGGCCTTCATATAGAAAAAAATGCGGATTACAGAAAGCCCCAGGTAGTTGGAGTTTCAATTTTTTTTTGCATAAGGAAGTTCAAACGATATTTTTGCATCCGACATTTGCGATTTTGATATTACTACTGAATTTATGATTTTTAGTTCTAGACAAAACTTTTACTGATAAGTAGGGCAAGGTACACATATCACGTGATGACAAATTCACAGTGATGTTCAGCAAATTATTGTTGCTAATCGGAATCGGATGCACAAGGATTCTGACCCTAAGCACTCATCCGTTTTTTGTCTGAATTTGGTTCTACTAATCATTATGATCATCAACAAAGTACTTAACATATTAAAAAAGTCCTAAAAAAAATTTATTCT
>SCLH01002177.1:115720-137280 GCA_004367855.1 Oikopleura vanhoeffeni | reverse complement strand
TTTTCCGTTCTTACACTTTACTCACTAGTGTTTTCACATGTCATGCAAACTGTTGACCGGTCAACACGGCCCGGTTAAACAAATAAAGCTGCTCGTTGCAAAGTTCAGATGAATACGCTATTTGCGAAAATCAGTTCAAGCTAGTTTGAACACATTTGCCAGTTTCCTTATGATCCCAAGTTTCTGATAATTCCAGTTTTGATGCACCCGCCTCTTTAGGAGGTGCTTACTTAAAAAGTTAGTATAAGTAAATATTAGTAAAATCAACTGAATGGCAATGCAATATCACGTATCGGGTGGGCTTTCGTTAAGGGCCTGACATAATCGTGTCCCGACAATGTAGGTTCACTAGGGTGGTCAAAAAGTCGGCGTAATGAAAATTTTCTTTAAAATTTGATACATAACTTATTAAAGCATGAGAAGAAAATTTTCAAATGCGACTCAAGGAGTTTAAGGCAATATAATCATTATATCATTTTGGACAAAAACATTAAATTAGGTTGTTGAGCCATCATAAATGGAGATCTTGCGAATAAATTTTCTTATTTAACTGAAATTTTTTCAAAATTGGCGCTAAGGAGCTATGGACTAAAATGAATCGGACTTGGTCAAAAATGGTTTCAAGTGCGAAAAATTCTCCCTTAATAATGTTATACTGGAGTTTGAAGAATAAATGTTGATCAGTAGCACTTATATGGCGCTTTCCAAAAATATCATTTTTTTATACCGAAATCTTTATTAACTGTAATCTTTATTAACTATAACAAACTGTATTTTAGACCGTCTATGCTATGCCAACTATGATCTTCAGTTTTGTCTGCCATACTGCTGTACTTCCTATTTATGCAGAATTGAAAAGGTATGTAAATTATTCAAAAGTTTACTGATCTTAAGAATTCAGTCTGAAAATGAATGACGTTGTAGTCAAATACTAAGGAGGGCTTTGTATACTAACAAGCCAGAGTTTTTAAGTAGGTCATAGCCTATGACTCATAGGCTTTCCACGCTAAAAGTTAAATAATTTTAATTTAATTTTAATTTGACAGAGCACGTTTAGTTTCTGTGCTGAAATTGACCCAGAAAAAATTTTGGAAAAAAATAATATCCCGTTTTTCAAAAAATCGGTATTTTTCGAAAAATTAAGCTTGAAATTTGCATAGATAATCGTTATTTATGGTTTCGTAGAGCATTTAAAAAATCACTTACCTACCTATCGTAACCAAACAAATATTTATTCTGCCAAAAATATCATTTTTGTCTAAACTTTTTAAAATGTTTATTACTTAAAAATACAATCACCAAAGAATAGGGTTGGCAATAGCGTATCCAAAAGTGGAACTTAAATAAAATTAAATACTTTAACAAATTTTTTTGAAAAAACAAAAATCTCAAGCTTAACCCTTGTGAGCATATAAAAAAAAGTTCCGCCAAGGCACCAGAGCCACAATTGTGGCTCTGTGTTCACAAGGGTTAAAGATAGGCAATTTAAAAAACGGTTTGTCATTTTTACGCAGTAGCTGACAACTTTTAGAAACTTTCTTTCTACTGAACCAAATATTTTTTCAAGAGCTACAATTAAAACCTAATTTAAAAATTTTGCGTAACTTTAACTTATCCCGACTGTTTTGCAAGAAAAATGATTTGGCCCGATAGGCTATCGATAAATTAAATTTTTAGTGCAAAACCAGAAGAAATGACAAAAGTTGCCAAAACATCTCTTATCTCATGCTTCTCCCTATATTTCCTTGCTTCGTTATTCGGTTACATGACCTTTTACAATTATGTTCAATCTGATCTTCTTTTAACTTATAACCATTCCGACCCAACAAATGCCCTGACCCTTATTGTGCGAGTTTGTGTACTTATTGGAGTTATTCTTACTTTGCCGTTGACTCATTTCCCTGTAAGTAAAAAATAAATCCGATGAGGATATTCCAGAAGGTCCCAAAGATCAAATCGATTGCGTTATTCGATTATTCAATTCAATTTTATAGAAATTAATTAATTTGATAATAAAACTCTTCACGAGTTCTGATTGGTGGCAACTAGATCTATTTTTCTCATTTTTTTGCTGAAGATGACTCATAATTCAAAATATAATACATGTACTTTCCACCAAAACACATCAACTTGATGGTAGTACAAAAGTTTAAATATTTAATCGGATGAGTCGTTTCGAAAAGCCAAAATGTAACCAATTTTGACACCCTATTAACTGTAGAGAGTCACTTTGGTTGAGAAAACGATATCAATATTTTTTCACATGTCATAAATAGCCTATAAGTAAATTATCTACCAACAAACAGGGGTGCATTTGGTTTTAAAACCAGCTGAATAAGATAACCATATTTTGAGACCTTCTATGATATTAAAAATTAGTATCGATTTCTTAACTTTACATAGCAAGTTTGATTTTATAAATTATTTTTAGGCCCGAAAAGCAGTTACTTTCTTGGTTTTCCCACAGAGTGATTTCGCATGGAAACGACATATTGGAATTATGGTCGTTCTTTTGGCCCTATGTGTTACCCTAGTAATTATGGTTCCAGATATTCGTGAAATTTTCGGATTTGTTGGTAAGTTTAACTTATTATCGGAGAACAAATTTTTATTAGTTATTTTATGTTAAATTTTTCAGGAAGTTTTTGAGAATGATATTTTTAAAGTTGTTGACCGATTTTAGCTATGCTTGAGCCACTTAAATGGCTTTGTGCTATAAACGGTCTGGAAAACTCTTCCCTCAGTAAGGACGCATCAAATGGATCGTTTTTACCCGAATGAGTCTAGTGGTCAATCTTAAGACAATACGAATTATACGATGTAAATTCGAGCACAATTAAGAACAAAAAAGTTAATTCGATAATTTTTTTTTATGAAAATTTTCCGAGAAACTCGACAAAAAGCATATTTTTTATGAAAACGGCCAATTTCAAAATTATTTTTTTCTGAAGTCTGTTTTTCATTTGAAAAAAAATTTATTTATTCTTTATTTTTAGAAAATTGAAATTTTCGTTTATTTGGCCTTTACTATTTTGGCCTTTCACTGCCGACCCAAAATATGTACTTGATAAATATCTGTTTTATTGATCACAGAATTAAATTTTTTTATTTTAGGTGCGTCTGCTTCTGGTGCATTAATGTTTATCCTTCCATCTCTCTTTTACCTCAAAATCATGCGAAATCCAGAACTAAGCTTTTTTGAATCCATCAAAGAAACACGTGACTTGAAAATTTGTTTTGTATTTTGTATTTTTGGCTGTTCATTTAGTGTATTGACCCTTGGAATTATGATTATGGCAAAATTTTAGCTATCGAAAGCCAAAAATAGCCCAAATTTTGACATTTTGTGTAAAATTGTGCCATTTTGTGTAAGATTGTGCCATTTAACATTAGTGTATGTCTGTTGACAAACTTTTAACTATAGTTTAACGATTATTTTGTTTTCTTTATTTCAAAGATTTTGAAACCATTTATTATGTTCGAATCCCATTTTGTGGGTAAAAAGTTAACTCTCACGCTCTGAGCTGTGAAATTATTCAAAGAAAAAGCAATGAATCGGCGGGGAGTTGATTTCAATAATAAATTTGAATCGTTTTTGTGCCTATCTAAAGAATCCATGTTATTTCTGAAAGGTTTTTAGTTCAAATAAGTTGAGTTTTTTAGAACTTCTAGACTGTGCCTGTCTTTAATTTAATTTTGAATGGACCAAATATTCCTGTGCCTTATCCACTTTATCTGTCTGATTGAGAAATACAAGCTATTGCTTATAGTCCCTGAATATCTTCAAAAAAAATTTTTGAGTCTCACGACCCACATTTCAGGCGGTCGGGATACAAATGATGATAAATGCTGGAATATGACTAGCTGGATGTGCTTCTCAGCATAATATATGTCACTGTCAACTAATCATATCCCATATTCACACTTTTGTGAATATTCCGGCCCTAATACTTAAAAACACACTACGTTTTCTAATCAGGGCCGGGATATTCACAAAAGTGTGAATAGGGGATATAAGCCAGAATTCAGGCAAAACTTGATGATTGGTTGCATTGTAAATCAGCATTCCGCCAACATTTGAACCGCGCTTCCCGACCGCAAACGATCTATACATTCATATCCTTTATCACTTTTTGGGTTAGATGCGTAGCCACTTACTCCGTTTTAACGTGTGATTTTAACTTGTGGCTTACGCATTTCTAACCAAAAAGTGAATAAAGGGATGATATTAATAGACGCATAAGAACCATCTAACTTAGGCCTACGAGCAAAAATGAGTACCCGATAACAATGTCGTATCGATCTACAAATCTCAGTCACCGACGTAGTTTTTTGGTACCGGGAAAAAGTGCTCTAAAATTTTTGGCAGTTATCACCGGTGGCGCTGTGTGAGACGGTAAAAAATCGAAAAATTTACGTTGTTTAAAAAAAAATGAAATGTATATCTTTTTTTTGTCTTTTAATTACCATAGAAAATCTCCCCCGACAATTTGAACAAATGCGCGCCTTGCAAAATGGTGGTGCAAGGACCAAAAATGGTGGTGCTGGAAAACCTGAATTCTGATTTAAATGTAGCATGGGGCTGAAATTTTGGTTGTAACCGTTTTCTGACTGATATACTACAAATACTACAAAGATATGATATACTACAAATAATACTATGTATGTTCACCGGGTTAATATTTTGGTAATTCCGTCAAATATTTTGAACCTATCTTGATCCTCTCTTAATTTCATCACATTAAATTAGCAGCTGACATTTTTTTCATATTTTTTCTTCAGATTATGCCTAGATGATGGTCGCTTATCGATACAAAACCAAATATTTCATAAATTAATTTTCTCTTGAAAGTATAAAAGCTCGGAAAGTATTTCTTTTCCCCAAAAATTTTAAAGTCACTAGAAACAGCAATCAAATTTGTGCACCGTGGGTCCCACAAACCGACCGTTGGGGTTTTCCAATTTTTTGAAAAAAAAAATGT
Organism: Oikopleura vanhoeffeni; assembly: GCA_004367855.1. Taxonomy (NCBI): domain Eukaryota; kingdom Metazoa; phylum Chordata; class Appendicularia; order Copelata; family Oikopleuridae; genus Oikopleura; species Oikopleura vanhoeffeni. The sequence continues at coordinate 132,298 of SCLH01002177.1, read as the reverse complement.
ACATGTATGTAGAAAAACAGAATGTGGACTGCACATAATGTAAAGGTTATTTTAGCACAAAAAAATGTTTGAAAAATCTGGGAAAACAGTTCTTCAGCAAAAATCATTTTCGGACACTTGCCAAATTGTTTAAAGCTGAAAATTATAACTGAACCCAGTATTAACCTTTGAAGCAGAATACAATAGTTTGGCGAAACCTTGGAGAACCTAAAAGTTGAAAATCTTGTAAAATCATATATCGTTATACAGAAATATCTGAATATCGCTGAACCACTAAAAAACTCATATACAAAATCATTTTTCAGCTCCTCGGAATATTTTCATCACTTGGGACATAATCCTTAAGATTCTAATTATAGCTAAAATTGATTGATTATTCGGAATTTTTCAATATTTAGCTTTTCTCCATTTTTTTTCGTTTATTAGGCAAACTACAAATCAACGGTTTATAACTCGATTGGCCTTCAATCCATGTCCCATTATGGACATGTAACTACGGAACCCCTCATCTCAGCTGTACCAGTATGAAATTAATAATTCAATCAGAAATTCTGATTCAGAATTCAGTTTTTGCAAGAAAGAATATTTCTGAAAGATTCGATATTTGTGGCCAAATAATTAAGAGTTCGAAAAAGGTCAAATGTTGGGTTCGGACATCAGACTTTGGAGAACCTAAAACCTTCAAAAAATAAAAAAAATGCACTTGATACAAATGTATTCACAAAACAGCGCTTTGGGCTTATTGAGACACGTTCTCAGCAGTGTTAGTTGTATTTATAAGCAGAAATGTCAACGAACTCGGATATAATTTAGATAGAAGTCGGGCAACCAAATCTCTCTATAAGCTTCTTTGAATAATCATTTAGAATTTAAAACGGAGATTATTTCTTGTCTCAACCAAATCGGATTTAACTAAATTAGTAAAGATCGAATTGTGTCCGGTAATCCGAGTATTTTATATCTACCCGCTCGTCTCCTACCGGCCATGATCAGTAGAAATTCATTCACATATCTGAAAAGTTCAAAATAATAATTTAACTAAAACATTTCAAAATGAAATTATTTCTGATATTTTTTGTGTTGAGCGGGGTTTTGGGAGGGACGCTCGAGAAAAAGTTAGAGAAAAAAGCGCTCAAACAGAAGTTAAAAAGAGGAAAAATTCCGCGAGAAATAAAGTTGCAAAAGTCAGGTCGAAAATTAAATTTTTTAGAAAAAATTCAAAGACAATTTTCAATATCAGACATTTCAGTACTTTCGTTCTAGGTCCTTCTTTTACCCCTCACGCATAAAAGTATTTCGGGGACGCTACTGTAGCGGCTTATTAGGGAAAGTAAAGGTGAACTTCACTGTTATTAGTCTTGAATAAGGATAGACTGAACTTTTTATACTGCTTTAATTTAATTTTGAATTTATTATACCCATAGAATAGTGACAATCAAAGTGACTTTTACCTACGCAATTCATTCTGAGAAATGAAGACGTCAGAACTAAAATTATGATGAGGAGAATCCGAAATTAAATTTTCTAATGTGACTTTCCTCAGAATAAATGCCAATTTTCGGCCTTTATCTATAGCTGTTTCGAAATAAACCTACCGAAATTCATTAAAATATTTTGAAGAAATAAAGTTCTCAAATAATAGATCAAAAATGTAAAAATGGAGCGATTCAATAAAAAATTTTCCCTAAAAAATGAGTTACTCAGAAGTAACTGCGATTCTGGTTTAATCACAGGTGTTTTTCAAAATGAGCTTCATGTGTGAGGAGGTTAAAGCAATTTGACACTTATATTATATGATGTCATATATCATATAAATGATATTATATATGGATTACGATGCCCAAGTTGATAAAAAATTCTTTTTATTCGGGTGAAAACCTATTTCGGGACACGAATCGCGTGATGAGTACGTAACTGTTGATAATATTGAATTGAGCCAAAATACACTCACCAACTTAGCACCTACACATTTAATTGGGCCAATAAAAATACAGATGAAGCAGGATAGGTTATGATCTGAATGACAATTACCTAATCATCACGTCTTTTTTCTCCACAATACGGCTTCACCAGAATAGAAAATAAAAGATTTTATATGAACTCGGGTATCGTTACGATACTATCGTAATCGATATAATATTTGCGAAGAAAAAAATATAAGAAAATTCTTTTGTAGAAATTTTTATGTAAAATCTTTCGAGAAGTTTCGACTATTTAAACTTATTTTAAGAAAAAATTTACATATTTTCTAAGGATAAATTATGAAAAAAGTCGAAATTTCTCGACACTGTGTAGATTTCTCGATACCATGTGATTTTCTCGACACTGCGAATTATATTAACCTAGTTAGTTTACAGTGTAAACTTTACACTTCAATAATTCAGTTGATAAAATCTTCGAAATCAACTGATTTAACCCAGAATGAGGCAAAAACTCAATAATTTTTCCGAATGAAAAAAATAGGCAGATTACTAATCTGAGATTAGGCAGATACACTGTTGTATACAAATAGCACAAAAAATATGTCAAAATTGTCAATAGCTTTTCGCAATTTGGAATGATTAAATCTCTACGTATTGACTGAGAAATAATCCATAACTTTAAAAAAATGTCAAAATGTCGATTTGAACGGGATTCTATTTTTCCTACAATTAATTGACCCCATAAAAGTTGTCCGCCAACGGCAAAAAGCTGCAAAATCTCCAAAGGATATTCTTCAACGACAGCAAACAACTAGTCCTCCAAAACTTCCTCAAATGACTATTATTGAAAAGTTTGTCGAACTACCTGATCCGATTATTGAAGCGCTTATCCAGAAAGAAAAAATAAACACCAAAACTAACATGAGAACTGAAACTGCAAATCTTCAGCATTGCTACAAATGTCAAGGTAGCATATCTCTTTTCAAACTAAAGTGCATCTTAGTAGTTAATAGGGTGTCCACACTGTTAAAATTTTGGCTGCTGGAAACGAATTATCCGATTCAGTTCTCAGATAGCTCAAAATGACCACGAATACAGGGGGGGGCCAATATCACCGAAAGTTTTATGCAAAAAATTCGGCGATATTGAAATTTTCGGCGATATAGGTAGCGTGTATAGGTAGGTATAGGTAGCGGTATAGGTAGCGGCGATATAGGTAGCGTAGAAATAAAGTTTTTCGTTCAATAATGAAAAACGCGTAGGTGTTCAAAATGACATCATAATTTAGAAAGTTTTCAAATTTTATAAGGAGATTGACAATAGGTTCAAATGAAGTATATTACCAAAATGTGTAGAATTAAGTATTTCACCAACCGAAATCAAACAAAAATTCAAAAAAGTTGATTTGGGAAATTCAGTCTCGTAATATGACGTCATTCATGATGCACTCAAAGTAATTTGTAATAAAAACTTCGAGCACCCACGCAAATTCAGCGATATTGGCTCTTCTGGCGATATGGGCACTGGAAGGATTTTAGCGTTAAATTGTAAATTTCGTTGGTTTTTTGGCGATATTGGCAAATTCGGCGATATTGACCCCCCCTGTATTAATTAAAAGTCCAACAAAAAATGGTACGAATCGGACAATTTTTCCAATAAACAAAACATTTAAGATCTATTATAAGTTTTTGATTAAAAAAAGTTGGATAATGGTCTGATTCGGACCAATTATTTTCAATTTTGACCATATTCTTTTCATCCCTATCTCTCTACATCTCTGAATTTTCCATCTCTATTCCAAATGATCTTTAATAGAGATTCTCTATCCCCTCTTTTTCTTTTGTCTGTTTCTTTATATATGTTTCATATGTAGAGAATTAGAGATAATAACTTTGAAGTGAAATATTTATCTATAATCATTGCAACCAGGGTTTGTCACCTGTCAAAAATCAATCGTTTTAAAATTGCTTATTTTCAAGCTTGAAATTTCTGATTTTTCGAAAAAATTAAGCTAAATGATAGGCAAAAGTTTTCAAATTTTCGAAAAATGCTGATTTTGGGAAAACGGGACATAATTGCTATCCAAAATTTTTTTGTAATTATAGTAAGAAGTTTTGTCATAAACTATAAAGTGCTCGAAAAATAAATACCATCGGAGGTGGTCGATCTTTGCCGTGCCTATCTGAGTGTAGATGGTTTTTAAGAACAGTCATGCCATTCACAAAATTCAATTACAAATTAAAATAGTTTGAACATTGATTTTAGTCTCTAAAAGGAATTAACTTTTTTCATGTTAATTTTAGTTACAATTTCCGAGCACGATCCAGATTTAGGAGCAACTGATGTATGGAAAAAATGTATGCAAACTGGTTTACTAATCGAATGCCGAGGTGATGACAAGGCTTGTGAAACTGTTGAGCGAAGAACGGACAATAAAGTGCACATGGTGTCAATGGGTTGCAAGCAACGATCATCATGTATCACAAATGTGCCGTAAGTTTTTTCAAATACTCAAAAAAATACAACCTGTGTAGTATTTAACTACGTCTATTACGGTACTTCCTGGGCGTTAAATGCCACTTTTAAGATTTGGATCCTTTGTGTTATTTGATTTGAAATGCAACAAAAAATAACACCATATACCAAAATCTGAAAAGTGGTACAAAAAGCCCAGCAAGTGCCTAATTAGATATGCAAATTTCATGCGATTTTCAATGATTCTTTATTTTTTTCTTCAAGAATAATTTTTTTCTATTTTTGGTTTATGAATTATAGCCATTTGGTTACGGCGAAATCGTAAAGCTAAGAAAAATGAGTTTTTGAACTCGAAAAACTTTTTTTTGAAATGTGTTCGAAGAATTATAATATTATTTATATCTAAGACCGATAAAAGTATTTGATGGTTCGATCAAAAAATAGTTTAAAAATTGGCTTAAAAACGATGTTCGAGAGAAAAATCGCATGTTCCCAGCTAAGTCAAATACAAAAAGTCCTGGCATGTAGAAATATGATTTTGGAAAAATATTAAGTGCCGATTGGCACTTGTTCGAGTACAGGTTGTTTATACATTTTGAGTACACTAGTTAAATTCTAAGATATTCGCTAAGAAGATTAGCCTTGATTAAAGCCTTACTAAAATGATTTTTACTTACTAAATTGATTTTTGTTGCCAGAATTCCATGCACAATAAAAAAATTGACTGAAACTAAAATATTTTTCTAAATTTATATGTGGAATGCTTATGGCCGCCATAATATGGCGTCAAAATCTTGAATTTTCTTTTATTAATAACACTTTAATTAATTGTATACATTTAGGTAGAAACGGCAAAAAAGTTTTTCTGAACATTGTTTCATTATGTTCAAATTGTAGCCCTTGAAAAAATATCACGATAAGTACAAAAATTAAAAAAAATTGTCAGCTACTGCTCAGAAACGGGTTTTCATTTTTGAGCAGTAGCTGACAATTTTAAGAAAAATTTTGTACTGAACGTAGTATTTTTTCAAAGGCTTCAATTAACCTTCCTACCTTAGTATAAGTATGAATTTTATATTTAGTGATTGGAATATGAATTCTGGGGAATGTAGACCAGAAATTATCCGAGGAAATTCAAAATGTAGCCATTGCTGTGATAATACAATTCCTTCTGTAAACAGGGGATGTAATTTAGACGGCTGGGACACTAGAAATCAAGGATTACAGAAAAATTGGAATGTCACAATGGATTTTTCAGATTATGGACCAAATCACTAATAATTTAAGTTTCAAATTTTAATCCCATCATGGAATAAGTTTTTCACTGTATTTCTGCGGAAGTGTGACAGTTAAACGCACACATCTATTCTTTTTTGTAAAATAAATTACTGAAATTGTATTTGTCGATAAAAATCAAAAAATTAAAGCATTTGTTCATCTTGCTTGAGTAAATTAATTTCTGAAAGTAATCGTAATTGGTTTGTCCAGAAAGAAAGTAAAAAGTTTCCGATTTACTTGAAAGAACTCATGAGACAAGTGGACAGACTTTAGGTGATCTGAGGCCAGATTCAGTGTCTTTTATATAATAAGCTTTTATTAGTAGAATTTTTCGAATCGGCACTGCCGATTCGGCAGTCAAATTTGGGCGTATTGTTGCATAATGCATAATTTATCAAATTTGACCACCATCGGGAAAAAGATCCAAAAACTTCATTAAATATAAACCCGACGACAAAATGAAGGATGCACCTATAAAACAAATTAAGGTCTGAGGTGGTGTCGCCTTATAGAAAATAGGGCACTTTTTGAAATTTTGATAGAGCTATCGGTTCAAGTTTAATTTTATGATTTATGTACTCAATAAATATATTGAGTCAATAAATATATCGAGTCGATAAATATATGAGGGGGTGGTCAACCCTGAAAAGCCTGAATTCTGACATTGTTATATGTATCTTACGAGCAGAACCACACACTTCTAACTGTATTGTTGCTGTCCTTATGACGCGGGCCAGGTTGAGGCGCTCGCACGACATTAGGAGAATATAGCGAGAATAACATATAGCGAAAGAGAGTATAAATTATGACATCATAGCTTCCAGCCGATAATTGTAAGCTAGGCGAACCCGGGCTAAACAGAATGCTGCGTGGGTAACCCTGCAAGATAGCCAAAAACTATTTAAAGGTTGTTTTATATTTTACGGGGCAAAAGAAGAAATGGAGAAGGAAAACTTAATATCGTTTTTATCCCCGATGATTGCTAAAGCAATCATTTAGCTAAAAACAACGACACAAAATATAGTTTTTGGTCGGCGAGCTCACAGCCCTTCAGCTAAATGAATGTTTTAGCTGTACAAACAGTAAATCGTCGGTGAAATTCATTGAGTTTTAACTGGGAAGCGGCTAATATCTGGAAACGTTGGCGGGATAATCTATAATAAATTAAACAGATAATGAAAAAGCGAGTATAAGCCCTCCGGCTTGGAAACTAATTAGTAATAATTTTGAAAATAGTAATTTAAAGCGAGAAATACGGGATTCGAGCGTCATTAGAAATCTACAACCTTGTCCCCCAGATTTCTAAGCACGGAATAATAACAATAACGAGCCAAAAATTGCTCAAAACGGAGAAAAAATTTGTTGATTTAAAATAATGTTTGTTATTTTCTATTGTTTTAAAAAAACGAAAAGTACAAAAAACTTTATTAAAAAATTGGACAAAAAAATTAGCACAAATTACAGATTGCTGTTTTGAAAAAAATGAATTCGCGTGGTCACCATCATAATTTATTTCTAAAGTACCAGTTTCGCGTGAGTCGAGAACAAAACATCCATGTTTTCAGGCAAAAAAATATTTTCAAAATGACTTAGGGTGTCCGTAGTCAAATCTGCAGCGGTACCGTTTTTTGCAAGGGTGTCTGCGGCAAAGTCCCTCAAATCACCAATATTCTCTATTTGTTTTAAAATTGCATCTCGGTCTCTTAAAACTGCATCATACAAATTTGCGACAGTGCCGTTTTCACAAATATTTCTCACAAATATTCTCTGGGTCTTTTGAAATATGATCATGGCCGTTTTTTGAAAGGGTTTGTTCGGCAAAGTCCCTCATTTCACTTTGGTTATACTAAATTGGTGATAAGCATATTTGGGGGTTCGACTTGTACTTATAAATAAACTCATTTTCATAAAGGGTTTTAATTGCAAATTCTCTTAAATTTTCTATATTTATGTGATCAGAATTGACATGCAGCTCAGCTAAGTTTTCTCTTAGCTATACACAGTGAACTTTATTAAAAATTTCTTGGATGTATTTGGGCTCGTTTTTGTGATGGTCAACCATTCAAAGTTTGTGGACGATGTCTTTAAAAATATTCTCCATTTTTTAGAAATTTCAATTTTTTTTTGCAAAGATTCAAAAACAAATATTTTTTTTAAACCTGAAATAAACAACGATCAATTATTCCCGTCAAAAAAGTAGGAAATTAAAAAATATATGTTACAGTGAATTCTGGCGGATCCAAAGCACGGCTAGAATTACCTTTGTGACGAAAAAAATAAAGCCGAAATTTATATTTTTGACAAAAAATATCCAAACTAGCAAAAAAATGGGAAAAGCGTGTCTTGTCAAAAAAACGGTTGGAATTTAATTAATCAACAAAAAACTTTAAATAAATCTCTCTGAAAGTCTCATAATGAAATTTCGGTATTAATTAAAAAAATCACAATTCTTGAAAAAAAATTCTCTTGAAATAAACTTGTGAACTCCCCCGGTGATATATAAATGACTACTACAGGGCACTGGTTCTGGTACCACTGTAAGCTAGGCGAACCCGGGCTAAACAGAATGCTGCGTGGGTAACCCTGAAGTTAGCTCAACCTTAAAAGTTGTTTATATTTACTGGACAAAGAAGGAATGGGAGAAGAAACTAAATATCGTTTCGATCCCCATGATGGCTGAAGCAATCTTTCAGCTAAAACAACGACACCAAAATATTAGTTTTTGCTCGGCGTAGCTCACATAATGAACGTATGTGAATTAATTGCATTTATATAATTTCACTAAACTAATACTATAAATATACATATATAGAGTTTCGCTTTATTGCTCAGTCAGTCTTAATCTGTTAACAAAATTAAAAGCTTTCATTGATCTCCATTCTGAACATTAACAGTTATTGTTATAATTCCCACGATATTGTTTTCATTAATTTGTTAAATCAATTCGATTTATTATCATTAAAATAAGATATATTGTATTTTTTATAAAATTATAAGTTACTCTCTTATTTCTAAAATAAGAGCAATTGAGCACTCCGGGACTTCTACATACAGTAGGAATGAGTTTTCGAAAAAAAACATGGTAAGGAATTCCACAGGATATACCAGCTGAATTGTTTTTAATTATTTATCAATTTTAATTATTTTAACATTTAACAGCAACACTTCTTAGAAATTAAATCGAGCAATATAGACTGTTCCTAACATATTCCGTCAATATTCAGGTAAAAATAAGTTAAGTAAGTAGCTACAAAATCGGCAATTTTGATAATATGATAAAGAATTCAATTTCTTAAAATAAAAATTAAGTTACTTAAATAAGTAAAAGTAAAATAATATTCAAAGTAATTTAAACTACTGAGTTCAAAAAATAATTGTGAAATGAAATAATTAATTAAAAATTGATAGAATAACTTTTTATTTGATAGTAATTGAATAAAAAGCTACAATTACATTTCAAATCATTAAATGTTAATTAATTTTGAGACTAAATAAAATAACATTTATGAATTTATTAAAAGAGATAAAAATAAATCTATTTTTAAATACAATTAATACGATAATTTAACAAATAAAACAAAGACAGTTGATTCTTTAAAATTATAACAATACATTTTTATTCGAAAATAAATATAAACCTTTTATTTGTACAGATAACAGTTATTATGATTTTGTAAATTAATTATATAACGATTTCACATCTGTCTATTATCGCTGAAGCTATGATGTCCAAAAGACTCTCTTTCGCGTATATTCTTCGCGGCGGAAACGTCTGTCTACTCTGATTGAGATATTTGCTTTAACATCAAAAAACATTGCATAAAACAACACAAAAACTTGATTTGGTGACCCTCTTGAAAAACGAGATCGATCTTCAGACCGCATACAATAAGATGATACACTACGTTTTATGAAAGTGACAAGACATAGAAAAGGCTCCTTGGCTGTTTTTTTCAGATTTTTGCCAAATTTCCCAAGAGCAGGACCAAATTTTCAAATTCCTTTCTCATAATTGAACCTTTTTTTCTAAGATGCAAACGGAGTTTTAATTTTTTAGGAAAATCGTAGAAGGCTCTGCCTTACAAACAAGAGCTTCAAGATGGCATTTAAATAATTTTAAATCCAATAGCTGAATAGAGTTGATCCCAGCCCCTTGCATCCAACCATGCCTTAAGGATGTGGACGACGAATAATTGGGCTTCTTTTTACACTTTTCAAGTGAAGTTCTGAGAAACCTGGCTTCAGAAAGATTAATTTTCTTCAAATACGTAGTAAATTTAAGGAACGTGCAGTACTATTCAGAAGCATCTGATTACCTAACCTAACGGCTCAGAAAAGTTTTTTAGTAAGCGTCCCTAAAAGCACTAAAAAAGCCTACTTGATTCATTGCCTGCTCACTTTTTTTTGTTATTTGCGATTACAAACTTCCAAATTAAATGCGCATTCTTCGGAGCGGGGAGAGCTTTTTTCAATTATTTTGCCCACTAGTGGTCAAAACAGCTATTTGGACCTCACGCAAGCCTCTTCTCCTTGAAAATAATATAGAAAATTTTCAATTTGTGCATCAATTCACCGCAAGCTGGATTAAGGTCGAGCGGAGAGTTTTTTCTGAGTGTTATTGTTTTACCAAAACTGCAGGAACGACATTTGTGAAATTTTTAGTTTTTGGTGAAATTCTGAACTATAAAATTTTCTAAAAACCTTCTTTTTTTTGAAAATTCAAAATTCAGAAACAAATCCTGGTAGTTAAAACACTTAGTGACAAATCTTACAAAATAGGGCAATCAAAGTTATCTGAAAATCTCCACTTATCGTCACCCTTTTATTTACCTTTCAATTTCAACCCGAAAAACCGACTTTTCTTTCAAAAAATCTCAAAACCAAAAAAAATCATATAAGTTTAAAAACTTGGCAGAAAATTCTCTACAACATAGGTGTATCAAAAAGTATCATACGTGAAGCTGAGATATCGTCGCCCACATCCTTAATAAGGTTGTATAAGGTTTAGTTAAAAGTTTCATTAAAAAGAAAAAAAAAAGTGATTAATAAACGGGTGAGCTCGATATTTTCAGCTTTCCTTGGAAGCTTTTTCGCAACTCACCAAATGAATTTTATATTGGTTTTTGAGACATCATTAATATATATATTTACTTTACATTAAAAGTGGTATTAATTTTACGTTTCGGCCAAGAAGCCACCCCTAAAAATGAGAATTTATGTTTAAAACCAAATTGTTTCAAAAAATGCAGTGATATATTTATAATTTGCAATTATTGTATTTTTTTGTGATATAATTGCACATGGACATAAAATTTCATGCTTCTTTTGAAAAATATTCTTTGAAAATATAGATTTGCAGTTTAGAAATTTTTATTCAAAGAAAAAATTGACAAAAATTAAATTTCTTTCTCTGGGGACTAATTTTTAGAAGTTTGTTTGTTTATAAAATACACAAATCCAAAACATGGAACATTAACTCCCGTAGTGTCTTTTGCACCATTAATGGTGCAAGGGCGCTCTAATCGCAATTTGGACCCTTAATCATGGTATGAATCCGAAATTTACAAAGTGATCGATCGACTATTTGAATAATTGACGTTTGGCGTTTTTTGTTTCGAAAATTTTCACTGTATTACAGTCACTTATTTTTTGCAAAAAAAATTTAAATCATCAAGAAAAGCCTTTGAGCGGGACCAAAAAAAAATTCTAAGACTTTTTTCCCATTACACCATAAGCCCCAAGTGATCCAGCGTGACCCTGTATAATCAAGAATAAGGTGACAAAATAGTACTGTTTTTTTCAAAAAATTACTTTAAATCAATTTTGTGAAGAAGTGAAGTGGTTCTTAGAAGTTTTTAGACTTTTTCCCCTCACCAAAGACCTAAAAGATCACGTGGACACTTTCAATTAGGAACTAAGGTTTGATGAAAGTAACAAATGAGTGATCCAAGTTACCCGGAATTTTTTGGGCCAATAACACCTAATTCAAGAGTTTTGAACATTAATTATATTTTCACAAACACGTCAGTGATCTTATTGTTCGAAGAAAATAAGGATTTATCTATGACAAATATTCAAACGTTATTTTTGACATTAATTCGTCACGTGATTTTATTCGGACTCTTGAATGTATGAGAAAATCGTCTTAAAAACACTTGAGTTGACCCTGGATTTTTTTGAACGTAATTTGAGTACTTTTTTCAAATACTGTACTATCTTTATATTTTGGCGACAAAATGACTTAAATTTTTTAGCAAACTCGATGTCCAACAGTACCAAAATAAGAGTTTAAGACTCACCGTAAACCCCTTAAAAGATGTAACGAATTTCTAAGACTTTAATTGCATTCAGTTATGGCCTCGCGGTTTAAATAGATCAATTCTAAAGTCATAACTTCCGTAATCTGATACGAAGACTGCCGTAGGCGAAAAAAAGGAGAGAAGAATCACGGTAAATAATTATTCGCAAAAAAATTTAAGACGCCATTTTACATGAGAATGATGTTAAAACTTCCATTTTTTTTGCAGTTGCCAATACCCAAATTGTTGGCGGTTTAATATTTGAAATATGAAAATGTCAAATTCACCCTAGTCGTGTTATTTATCGCACCTTGGTCTGAGAATCGCAAAAATGAGAAATTTTTAATTTTCTTTCTTCAAATTTGTGACTTTTTATTAATTTTTTTTAACAATTGTTTTTATGACTGTAGAAATTTTTGGATAATATCTTATCATTGAAAAAATATATGTTGATAATGATGTTCGTTATAATGCTCATTAAGCGCTGACACCATTAATTGGTGCAAAGACACTACGGGTCCAGAGATTGTCGGCCACTACGGGAGTTTAAGAAAATATTTTTAAGATAATATATTTAATATATTGGGTTGTCAAGAACTTCAGATTTGCCGATTAGATTTAGGCTTTAGAATAATTAATAAGGGTAATTTATCAAGAGTCTTCAATATACGAAGAAGAAAGAACATACTATACAGTATGTAAGATTTTTGCTCCCTTTTTTCAATTTGATAACTTGCTATCCGCCAATAGAAGAACATCAATTTGGCCAATACCTAGTCTTTTCCAGATATTATACCAATCAAACGGTGGAATTCAGATTTTGTTATTTTAAAAAAAAATAAAAAATATATTAAAAAATATTAGATCACAGAAAAGCACTTATTCAGGTAACTATTTTCACATTTAAATTTAAGAATATGTAACCACCTATTTTCAGTAACTGATGAAGGGTGAACACCGCGAAAATTATTAACAAAAAAAATAAAGTATTTATTTATTTATTCAATCAAAATTGTATTCGCCTAATAACACCAAAATGATTCAATTTGTCCGAATCGAAAAAAGGGAGGCAAAAATCTTACATACTGTATTTTGGTCGTTTTGTGGATTTTTGTTTATAAATATTACAGCATAGACCATACTTAGGGTGCGCATCGAGAACCCTACAGACTAGACTAAAATAATTTATATTTATTTAAAACTTGACGTTTCGGTGTTTCATTACCATTCTCAAAAGTAAAAATTTTTGTTCGAAAATACATTCAGAACTGAATTTCAGCAATATCTAGAAATGCACAGAAAAGTTTTAACATGGGGAAAAACAAGCTAAAACTGTTGATAAAAATTTATTTGCTATCGGGGGGGGGGATAACTCGGAGTCAAAATAAACAAAAATCTCATAAAAACTCGCAGTCAAAATTCTAGAAACTGTAGGAACCTTATAACTTATTGTGAAGATAAGGCTGTTCGCATTCCGACAGGCAAATTCTTAGTGTAGTAGGCTAATAACTTATATGCTATAAGCCCGCCATAAGGTCGAGAATATATAAAACTTTTATGACTGCGAAATTTAACTTTTACTCGCAGTCACAAAACAACAAAATAGAACAACAATTTTTTGACTGCAAGTTTTCTCGAAAAGTTTGACCGCGAGTTTTTTCGATAAATAGTTTAACTCGCAGTCAAAATTTTGACTGCAAGTTGCCCCCTTACCTTGAATAAAACATGACGCATAAACTGGCTTTTAAAAAAGAAGGTATTTCTTACGTACAATGACCGCGTCTGATTTTCTCTAGCTTTTTGATGAAATTAAACAATCATGCTTTTTTGACTTCATTAATCTAATTGAATTAATCTAATTTTCGTTATTTTTTTTTCGCACCATAATCGACCATCAGATATCAATTCTTCTTGTTATGGGGCTTATTTTAATTATTTTTTAAAGGATTTTATTTCATAAACGTTAAATTTGCCAAATTTAAACGTTTGATAGGTACATAGTGACATAATACAAAAACAAGAATGGAGAAAAAATGCTGAATTGCTGTATGTTGAAATATACAGTATATTACAAAGATATATTCAAAATTTCGAGCCGTAGCGAAAAATTTTACAGCATACTTGTGTTATATATTCGTGTGCTCTGGGTGTTACGCAAATTGTCGACCACCGAGAAATTTTTTAAAAGATCAGAGATGATGGGTTATGGGAGGGATTCTAAGAATTATAATTAGCTATACCAAATGTCCAAAAACTCAAATTTCAACCCGAAAAACCATTTTATAATGTTAAACATCACGATTGTGCGTAGGCGAGGTCAAAAAGTGCATACACAACTTATGAAAAAAACTGCACGAGGAAATTCTCTCATATGCAATGTCGTTAATAATTGAGATCTCTTTCTACTTACTAAAAATATCAAAAAACTAAAAAAATCTGGCATGGCGGTCATTTAACATTTTTAAATATGCCGTCAGCCAATTTAACCGATTGGCCCAATTCTCTCGGCGGTTCTGAGCTTCTATTGGCTTAGAAAAAGAACCGTAATTATTTTAATAAAATACGATTTTATTAGCATTTTTTTGGCCATCGAATGGAATGGTGGAAGTCGTTCCTAGACATGGTGCGATTTTCAACTTGAGTTGGAAATTAAGCCGCCTTATATTTTTAACGTTTAAACAAGGCCAAGTGAACTAGAAACCGTCCTGAGAAACTATTAAAATAAATAACTTACACAACTTTGCGTCCTTTTCTAGATTTCTCACGAATTATTTTTCTGAATATAGTATCTACAGTAGTTTCGCTCAATTTTTTGAAGTATATCTTTAATATATTCAAGTTGACGGCCCAATTAATTTTCAGTCGCGAATATTTCAACTTATATTTTGACTTCGTGTTTTTTGTTATTTATTCAACCAATTACGAGCCACATACATTATAGACTATTATGGACCGCGATGAACCGTGTCTACGTTTTTCTCTTGATAAAATAAAATACATTTGACATAATGGCTGCTGTGTTTAATTAACTTATGCAGTCTTTGATTTCAAAAAGTTCCACATCACAGGAAAATTGATTACACAAAAAGAATTACTAAAAAAATTGCAACGCAAGTGACCCCTGTTATTTATTGCTCTTTTATATACTCTTCCTTTAAAAAGTATTAATTATAATAAAAAAATTATGGTTGGGCTGGTGTGGATTTAATAAACTTTTTAAGTTCTTCAGAGCTTTAGTTCTATTTTGACTGTTACTTCATTTGATATATGCACTTAATATTGATAAAATTAACAAGCATGTCTTGTTGTCCGATTTTGTTATTCGATTTCAATTGCTTTGATCGTTTGTTGTGAGAGACCAATCAGCGTGTCGCAGGCAATAGAAGGCGATACAGGCTCAATTTTAAATTAGCACATAACCTTTTTATCATTTTTATAATCTTGATAAATTATGACTTACAAAACAAATTCTGGTAGACAAAAAAAGGCTACTCGCAGTAATTGCCAGAGATTAATTATAAAAAGTACTGCAAATCAGCAAAATTTCAAAAACTTTTTTCAATTTTTTTTACAATGCTTTATCAAAATATTCAATGATTGCAGTTCAAACTTTTGAACGTTGTCTAATGTTTACATCATAAACCATACATTTTACACGTTGATATTATTTTGTTGAAATTATGACCTTTTCAATGCTTAATTATTTGTTCATTTTTTATTTTTCATCATCGAATACTTGTCCTACGTTGATAGAACAGCCATCACATCCGCCGTTTTCGTAATATATCGAATTCGAAAATCTTCAACTTATCGCAAATGATATATGTAATTTTTGACATTAAGTAAATTCAATTTTTATTTTTCAATCGAATATGTGAACTTTATTCATGAAAAATAAATTCATGAGAAGCTAAGAAGAAAAGACGCAAAACTTAATATATGTACAGTTGTAAAAAATTGTTCAGACCAAAAGCTCAATTTCCTCTGGATCGAAGTAATTCTCCTGCCAATATAGTTTGATCCAAGAGAAAATTGCCTTTGTTGGTCTCGAACATTTTTTTTACATACTGTATATTCTATTGTATATACTAGTATAATATATTATATATGGATTTTAACCGTCTTAATCTATTAATTCTATTTCTTGCTCACACTTAGGTTTGACTAAGTTATTGTCACTGACTGGTGCCAACCTGCTGCTAAAACGACATGCCTCGATGTAAGGTAGAACCTCAAGCGACCAATTAAGAACTGATAACCAAATAAAGAAACTATGCACATTTGAACAGTTTTTACAAAACGCTCGAAGTCTATTGTATAAAACATTTTGGTATCAAATTCGGAGATTAACTACTTATAAAATAACAACTTTTTATACAAAAATGAACTAAGCTTGATTTTACTCGACAATTTCTTGCAAAAATTAAAATTTATTATAGTTCTAAATTTGACAACAGTGATCTTTGATCGACCACAAAAAGTGTTATAGCTAGGCAAAGTGTTCAAGTTAGAGAAGCAGGACTGTAAACTATTTTTTCTAGTTCATTTATTCGAATATATCCTTTCGGAACGGAACTCCATCTCAAAAACGCTTACTATCTCTA
>SCLH01002177.1:102540-115229 GCA_004367855.1 Oikopleura vanhoeffeni | reverse complement strand
TACTTTTCACGGTTCATTCATTCGAATCTTCAGTGTCATGTTAGGCTGTGCACAGTCAAAAAAAATTTCTCAGATTTTTTCGAACTTACCCAGAAAGTTTACAAATTTTAAGGCAAGAAAATTAATGATTTTATTTCTTTCTATGTGGCTTTTTAGTAGTAAAGTGTGTGTCAGTCTGACACTGTCAGAGCTCCAAGTGTACTTTTTGTTCAAGTTTAAAATTTTTATATTTTCAAGACCAAATGAGAAAAAATGAAGGGAGTCTGTCGCCGAAAAACATGATATATTATCACGTTGCGGGCTTATCTACACAAACCCGCCGCTCCCGCGGACGGATCGTGTAGATAACCCTACACAATCTACTCGATGTGATAATTCCAGAAATCAACATCGAGTAGATAATACGCCATTATTCATGATTTAATGTTTTTTCAATGATGATAAAACGGAAGAACTTGATAATTATCATACATTTGAATATACAAAGTCATCATAAAAATACACGGAAAGCTTAGCCGAATTAAGCGATTTTGATTGGGTTAAATTTCAACCAATAAGAATCAAGCTAGAACGTCAAAATTTAGAAAGAGAAAAAAAATTGAAGTTTTTGTAAAATTTCACCAATTTTTTTTGTTTTTTTGCTTGTCTGCGGACAGCCTATGTCATGTTGGCAGTGCCAAATTGCCAACTCAAAATCATGCACGAAAGAACATGCATTTTTTAAAGATGCAACCAATAAATAACCATATTACATAATACTGTATTATTAATACAAATCAATTTGGTGGAAGTTTATATTATATATTTGACATTTTGTGTTTTTTAGTCTTGTTCGGCGACCAAATAGATTTGTTGCCATTAAACAAGTGGCGCTGAATAAAGTGTGGCCGAATATAATTATTTAATTTAGGGGAAGGATAGGTCACTCCGTTAATATTAATGAGCAGTGTCTTGCTTAAAACAGTCGATCAGAGGAAAAAAGGCAAATCGGACAGAAAACGCCATTTGCAATTTCTATAAAACAGTAATTAAAAAAGAAAGATTTTTTTTCCAAAAAAAACATAGAAGATTAATTAGTCTTTTCATTCAAGTTTGAGCAACAGTAGACAATTTCAGAATACAATATGATTAGTGATATGAGTACCGATGATGAAGGATAGGTTCGACAAGATTTGAAATAATCGGCGCTGATGACATCAGCCTGATTTAAAGTTTTTGAGCAAAAAGTTTTGTAAAAATTCAATTTCGCTAATTTTTTTTTAATTTTGACAATATAAATCGATTAATATTCCCGGGTGCACTAACCACCTTTTTTCTCAGAGAATATTCTTCCATTTTCGGGCAATAATTACGTGAGCTTATCATCTCGTTTCGAGAAATTGAAGAATGACGCTCATTATAGAAGCATAAGAAATAAAATTTTCAACACATAATAAGGGTAATTTTCTCTGATTAGCAGGACGCCATGATATATGTAACCCGTGGATGCCAAAATAAAAGCTAAAAGAGATAAAAATAAATCGAGTATGCCAATCTTAATGATTTTGTGCAAAAAAAAATTTATTTTATGAAATTTATTTTCAATTTTTTTTCAAAATGCGAGATTTTCAAATAACCGGAAGTGACCTAATATGGACATCAAACGAAACTTTAGAAAATTCTAAGACAAATGGCTGAAAAAACAATTCAAAAATCTCAATTTCTATTAATTTTATGGGCCCCGTATTCTTGTGGCCGGTCGCATAAAAAAGCTGACGTACAGTACGTCACGTACTCTTGCGTCCAGTTGGGTAGAAGATCGTTGGTTTATTTAGAAAATATTAAAAAGTGGCCACAAGAATATTTTTAGGGCTAAATGGAAAGTCTGGTTAAAAATTGGTTGGCTAATTTTAATAATCGAATAATGTTTTTGAATAAATATCTTCATGCAGTAGATAGCCTTTTTTTTTTTACAAAATACGGTATTTTCGTAAATTATCAAAAATACGTCACATAATAAGTTTTAGGCTTCAAAGAAAATCATGTACATGTATGTGAAGACCCGACCGTTTCGTTGAACCCGTTTTCCTGTCACATAAAGTCAATTTTATAGGTGGCAATCAGTTTTTCCGCAAATTCATTATGTTGAAATATACTATTTGCCCAAATTGGAGATCACAAATTGAAAATCCCAATTAGTTTAATTAAAACGTGTTCAAAGTTGAAAGATACTTTCTCTGAATAATTCAAAACTGTTGCAATCTTGATTTCCAAGAGAATAATTTGTTTTCGGAAGATAATAAGTTTTCATGCATTTTTTAAAAATTTGGGTTATTTCCAAATAATTTCGCCAAGAATTATCGCAAATATACTTGTAAGGAGCTGCTCACTACACATTCTAGTAATTTTTATTTGAGGTGGTGCTCGCACAATTGAAAATTATATTTTTGGATAAATAGTTAAATGCCGCTATGAAAAAAGATAAAAAATGTTGACAAAATTTTATTAAATTATTTTTATCAACCCAATTTGCTTACATTGTATATCCCTTCATCACTTTTTGGTTAGAATGCGTAGCCACTACTCCTTTTAACGTGGGATTTTAACGTTGTGGCTACGCATTCTAACCAAAAAGTTATAAAGGGATATAAGTTATATCATATAACACTTTTTCTTATAATTAAAAATTTTCATCGATGGCTTTTGGCTTAATTATTGGTTATATATATGTTAATTATATATGTCGAACCCATATGAAGAATATTCCGAATGTGCTACTCCAGATATTATGAACTTTGATGAAAATAAAATGGTCGGTGATAAATATGGTGCAATTTCGTTATGTAAGTGAGAATATGAATAAATTTAAACAAAGTATTCATTTTTGATCGACCTTTTTTAAACTGCCTATTTTTTGCGAGATAATGCGGATTATTAACGCGCAATAATAGTAGGTTGGTTTTTTTCTGACAAAATAAAAATACAGTAGATAACCTTTAAAATGTGGTATTTTGACCGTTTCGGTACCATTTTCTCCTTAATTAAATATCTAATCAACTTCATATTTGTGTCAAATTACGCGGATCATCAACGCGCAAAATTAGTTTGGTGGTTTTTTTTTGACAAAATAAAAATACAGTAGATAATCATTGAAATGGCGATCAAAAAAACACATTTTAAAGGTTAACTAATGTATTTTAATTTTTTTCAGGAAAAAACCACCGAATTATTTTTGCGCCTTGATAATCCGCGTAATTTGATCCAAAAATGAAGTTGATCGGATATTTAATTAAGGAGAAAATGGTACCGAAGCGGCCAAAATACCACATTTTATAAGTTATCTACTGTATTTTTATGCTGTCAGAAAAAAACCACGGAACTTTTTTTGCGCGTTGATAATCTGCGTAATTTGACACATAAATGAAGTTGATGGGATATTTAATTAAGGAAAAAATTTTACCTCCGCGGAGCTCCGTTTTCGACTTTGCCGCCCTTAGGAGAGAACAGAGCATAGAAAAGCTACGAGACTATCACCAAATCCTTTTTTGGGGACTGGTTTCATTAGCTAATCAGATTTTCAGCCGGAACCATTTTTTTGCGACAACTACCTCCCTCAAAACAAATAGACCGTCTATTATAGACTTTAACCCTCGCACGCCATCGGTAAACGAGAACTTCGCCTCACACTCAAAGCCTATCTTAAAGGCAATACTTTGAGCGCTTATCAACGGGAAAACTGGAAGATGATACAGATTAACTTATGTTTCACTGAGTGAGATAAAAGGAAGACTGTAGGGTATCCCGGTTCCTAACTTTTCTGCAGTTATTATGTTTAAAAAATGCACCATATTCCAATCGTTTTGTGTTTTAAAGCACAAAAAACAACCCAAATAAGAAACAAAAAAAATTTCGAAAAATTTTTGCGTTTTTTCGATTTTTTTCCACAGTATTTTTTCTCAAAATTATGTTCAAAAATTCACGTTTGTGTCAATTTGACCACTAAAACTTCGAAATATCGGGTTGAACGTAAGCAACTTCTCTCAGTGTTTCCCCAGCTTTCTTTTGAGCCTACTTCAAAAAAATCGAAGCCATTTTTTTTCGGAAATTTTTTTCACGTGACCTTGGAAAATTCATATTTTGTTTTGGGCGAAATTTGCACAAAAACGCCCCAAGGAAAGTTTCTGTTTGTTTTAGAGCTAGCTTTTGCAAAATTTGAGTAAATTTGGAAATTAACCTAGGAGGAGAAATAGATTTTCCGATTAAAAAAGTCCCAAAAACCGGCATTTTGGACCGGTTTTTACGTATTCGAGAATAAATTATAGCACTTATCGACAATAAGCTTACCAACAAAAGTTTGTATACAATTATAACAGTGTTATGTTAAAATTTGGGTTTATTTCAAAATAAAACCTGGGAGGAGACTATGATTTTCCGTTTTGGCTTAGGTCGGCTTCTGATGCCGCTCATGTGTAAGAGTGTGGTCATACAAAAAGTTTTGGCAATTTTTTCGGCAAGTGAAAGCTAGTCTACAAAACTGGCTAATCTGACATAATATCCTTGAGCGTGTTGTGCGGTAATATTTTATCGAGAATATGCATTTAGGACCGGGATACCCTTAAGTAAATAAAACATAACATTTTCAAAGTTCGAAGTCTGCACTCGATAACTGCCAGAGAAAAGAGAAGTTCCTCACCTTGTATTTCTTGAAAACCATACATTTTTACGATGACATATAAGTTAGAAATTTACAAGTATGACTCTAGCTATTACTAGCTGGTCTCAGATTTGAAATATGATATCTCGATCGCTCACAAAACATTATCATATAGCCGCGCGTCAAAATATATGCAGCAAAATGTGAAAAATATTGCTAATCATCTGATAACTTAAAATCAGTACCAGACCTTATGTTCTACACTTGATCGATTGTCTTTGTCGGCTTTATTTGGGTTAATTGCCGTTCAATTTTTTTGTAAAATAATTTTTGAAAAATAATTTTTTTCATTTATTTTTAGTTTCATAAAAATCACTTGTGAAAAAATTATTCTTCATATAGAGACTACAGAAAAAATAACCTTAAATTAAAGAATTCTGAAATACTTTCCTAAAATTGATTTCCTCAGAATTTCGATTTTTGTATCGTTTTCACACAATTAATTTTTAAGAAATGTTAGCGAAAATCCTAAAAAAAGTAGGAAAAAATATCTTTCGAACGGCTAATCGTCTAAATTTCAACATATTTTTTGAAAATAAATTTGCAGACTCTATGACGCATTTGAATTGTAGGTCTGTGACGATGTTATTTCTGCGCCGTTTTGGCCCCGAAATTTTTTTTGCCTTTAGATAGTCAAAAGGTGTGAGGGGGTTAACATCATAGTCTAGTCCTGGCATACGGCTAGTTGGCTTGGCTTGACCAAAATCAATATTAAAAAAAAAATTTGCAAGCATGCTTACTTTTAAATTTGACTTGGCTTTCAACTTTGGCCTGGCTTGATTTTTAGAGTACACGGGTTAAGGGGGTACGGTCCGCCGAAAAAGTTGGATGAAAATTTGGTATAATACTGAACTGGCCTCAAAAAACATGATTGATGGTGGTCTCGCGGTCATTCGGCAATAGATTCTCTCGCTAGAGGGCGTGAACTTCAGTTAATCACCGATTTTAAATATTTTTTATCAAACTTGACATTAAAACGATTATCTTTAATTTTTTCGGGCGAAAGTTTTAAATTGTAAAATACAGTAGATATCATATAAACTATATAGTATAAAGAATTTTGAACCGCTTTGAAACCACCATCAACAGATTCGCCGTAGTGAACTTGCTAATGACAGTATTATCAACCATAGGTGATTGATTTTCATACAAGGCGCTAAAGAGTGAAATGACAGTTTTGTCTCCTACGCCCCCTGTGGACATTAATCGGCTATGGTTTATAATATCGCCATCAGCAAGTTCACTACGGCAAATTTTCTGTTGATGGTTTCAAAGCGGGTTGACATATCAAAAATTATTTACAGGACAAAAAGTTCTAAAATTCCCCGTGAATTACAAGTCGCAGGTTAATCAGTTAATCGACAGCACTCTCAAGCCAAAATTTGCCGTCAAAAACGTCGATTTCAAGCTTTTTAGCGACGACCACCACCTTAAGTTCTACCAAATTGGTAGTACATCACCTTCTCAAACGTCCTGACAACAAACGTCTGAGGTATTTCAATGATCCTGACAGTTCCTTCAAGGTCTTGAAAAATGTCTTCAAGTCATAGGTTTAGGAGTTCGAGAAGTAGTCTACATTTATTAAAGGGACAATTTAATCATTTACTATGAAAAATTAGGCGAATACGATTCATATTTGTCGATATGTTTTGACCGAAATTAATATGTATAATTTGCTATCTATATTTTATAATCCATTATTAATACATGTATAACTATTGATAGTTGATATATGTTTTTATAAAATGTTTCGTGACTACGGCTTTAACTCTTAGGGCCCGTTACTGGCTGTGCACACCGTATGACTTCAAACGGTTTTTCCGAACTCTTATACATATGGGATCACGGTCGACAAGTGAACGCTCAAACTTTTTGCCAAAAATTATGTGTGCTTTTTTTTGGGGGGAATTACAGTTCTAAATTACAATACTTCAGTCTCTTGGCTGCTCTTTTAAAGTTTAAATTGTCGATTTCACTAGAATTGCCTTTTAGCTTGCAGGAGAAATGTGCCAAAACTTTTTGTAAGCATACACTCCTTGACACATAAGCGGCACAAGAAGACATAAACCACAACGGAAAAACTCAAAAAAAAACTCAAAAACTTCAAAAAATAGGAAATACAAAATGAAGATTTACAATCATTATTAAATAATGACCACTGGTCAAAAATTTTGAGAATTTCTTCATGGCGAGAAATTGTTTGAGAATTTCTTCGGTTTTGTAGATTGTTACCGGTAATTTAAAAATAAAAATCTCGAACATAGGCAGTTTTGAAAGTGTGAAGAGTTTGACAACATTTGTGAAATGATATGTGGCCAGTTGAGCAGCTTTCTTTCAGTTTTCGGTTAATTCGCTCGAGAGAATTTGTTGTCAAATCATTAATTCTGGTATTCATAATATTGCCATGATAATTCCAATATTGAGGTGGAAATTCTTTCATTTTCGGCTGCTGTTCAACAGCTAAAATAAGGAGCAGTTCAAAGTAGATATGTACCATATCATATGGTTAACCTGGTGAATTAAATAAACAATTTCGAGATAAAAAACACCCTGTAAAATTTTCCATAAATCCCTCAAAATTTTAGATTTATTAAAAAAAAATTTTCCGAAAATTTAAGTTATTGTTTTAAACCAAGATCGCACTGAATTAGAACCATCCGATTAACTTATTTTTAATCGTATGATAGTATCACAATGATACATCAATTATTTTTATTCGCAACACCGGATATTTGTGGTGCATCTTGGATCAGTTTAGTGGCTTCACAGAGTAGCTCTAATACGCTTGCATAACACGCTTAAGATTGGGAAAATATTTTTAACAAATTTTTTCTTCTGACAATTGATCTTCATTAGAATTTTTTTAACAACAAATTAGTTTTGTTTAAATTTAATGGTAAAAAACTATTCTTGTTACAAAACTTTTTTTGTCAAAAACTTTGTGTTTACACATGAATCATGTGACATGATCTTTAGATATTTGCAATTTCTTTGATAAATTATTTAAAAAAAAAGTCTTTACTTTTTCTTTGATATAAGTACTATCGAATAAATACTTTACAAAAAATTGAACTTGGAAATGCATCAAAAACAGTTATATCTTTAAATCAAGCAAAATTTTTTTCGTTGCATTTCTGTTTTCTTATAAATGGATTTATTTTTTCCCTCATTGGTTGATTCAATATAAATTTAATACAGTTGAGACCAGTGTTCTAAAACGGGATGAGTTTTCAATCCCGATCCCGAGGTCGGGATATCCCGATCCCGACTCGGGATCCCGAATAATCCCGTTTTTTTAACAAAATATATGTTCTGTTATTATACAAGCCCAAGGGGTGGTTAACATTGAATCGGTCGTTCTTTTTAGAATTTCCGCAAATTGGCTGTAAATCGACAAAAAGTGCGCGAAATTGACAATTTTGAATATGAAAGTGTGAATTAGAAAATTTAATTACCACCAAAAGATTCCTTGGGTACGGTTTGCTGAAAATGATATTAGCAACTATGCTCTGATTTCGAACAGAAACGGTGCTAGAAATCAAAAAATAATTTTAATGAAAAACTTTAATTTGTTTCTAGAATCCGCTGTGTTCAAAATTTTACTATAGTTGCTAATATTGTTTCCAGCAAACCGTACCCAACAAAATTTTTTGACCCTGACTTAGCAAATCGAGTACCGCCTGAGTTTCAAAAGGCGTCGAGACCAAAAGTAATTCGTACTAACTCCGATATCGGCGCTTTTAGATCACTATCAGGCTTTATCTTGCAAATTGAAAAATACAAATTATTTCGAATGAGATCCAATAATTCTTCAAAAAATCGAATAAATGCTCATATTCTTGCTTATTGGCATTTTTAACGATTGACCCTCAGTC
This sequence comes from Oikopleura vanhoeffeni, assembly GCA_004367855.1. Lineage (NCBI taxonomy): Eukaryota > Metazoa > Chordata > Appendicularia > Copelata > Oikopleuridae > Oikopleura > Oikopleura vanhoeffeni. The sequence goes on along the minus strand of SCLH01002177.1, from coordinate 106,661 downwards.
TCGACGACAATTAAAACTCAGGCGGTAGACCAAACAGAGTCGTAATAAAATCACCATGAATCTTTAATATAAATCAATCATCTTAAATAATTATTTTCCATTATGCAATCTACACTCTTTTCAAGTCTATCTTTTTTGTCATAAAATTGTTAAATCAATACTAGGCTGTCCGCGCAAAAAATCGACCTCGGAATTTCGATCAGAAAGTTGTCTAATATGGTCAATTAGGGCCCACTGGAAAACTTTTTTGCTAAAATAAAATGGCGAATCGACATTTTTCTTAGGGTTTTCCAAAAAATTCACTCAATATGATTTATGGCTTATAAAACTTTTTTAGAGTCTTTTTACCATGAAACTTTTTTTTGGCCAATTTTTCGAAATTTTAAATGCGTTATTAAAAAAAATTTGAGACATTTTTGATATTAAAATGTAAATCATTAAACTCAATGAAGTGAGAACAACAAAATGGAAGCGTTATTTCGATAATCGGATGAATTCTAATTTCGACCAATCAAAGAGCGAATTAAATTTTTTTTATTTTTGAAAAAAAAACGTGATTTCTAAAAATTCTTAAAAAATTGTTCTTTTTCGCTTTTCAATTAAAATGATACATCGAGAAATCTGTACATCGAGAATAATGTACATAGAGAAAAATACATCGAGAAAAATGTACATCGAGAAATCTGAATTTGCGTGGAGAGCCTAATCAATACTCATCATAATTATTTCTTATTTTAGCCATTTTCGATTTCACCAGCGAAAAACCGACCGGCGTCACGGAAAGATCATCAAAATGGTTTCAAACAGCAAAGGGATTGATGATTTCGTTATTTGGAGCTGGTGTCTCATACGGGTTACAGTCGGTATTTGTCAAACAACTGTCACTCCAGCCTATACCGATTATGAGCATGGAGACTCTGCTATTTAGATCCGTCTTTCAAATGTTTATTTTTTTGCCAACTGCGATTATACGAAATGTGCATATTATACCGCCAACAGGTAGAGCCTTTTACGTTTGTAACCATTGCACACCTCAATGGTGGTCTTTGCTAAATGCGACTCATAACAAAAATTCCCCAAATTTAATTTTAATTGCTTTTTTATGAACATATGGACAATTACAAGCATTTGAGTATGCGCTTTATTTTTATACATGGTCAGGAAAGACTTTTTGATAGCTTCAAAAATATTTTGTATGAAATAAGTTGAATAATCTTGATTTTTGGAAAACTAAAAAACGATTAATAATAAAACGAAAGAGAAATTTGGACCAAACTCTCCTAAGTGATCTGCACTGACTACAGCTACACATTAATGTGTGTTTCGAATGTGTACATTTAAAATCCAGGGAGGAAATAAATTTTGATTGAGACCCGTCAAATAGGGTCAAATTAAGGGAGGAGATGCTTAGTTAGAAAATAATTTCGTCAGTTTTGTAAGCTTTTTTTTGATTGGACGAGCACCCATTCGATTTTTTTTAGGATGCAAGATTGGTCCGATTAGCGCTGATTTTTTCGACTACACCTATAATACACGTGAAACAATAACTGCGTTTAATTATTGACTATCTTTAGTTTGACTCATATCCTTTTACCAACGGAACTCCATCAAAAAAACGTTCACTATCTCTATACAATCACCAAGACATTAGTGGGAGTCGAACACGCGCTATAGAGAAAGTAAACGTTTTTGAGATGGAGTTTCGTTGGTAAAAGGATATAGTATATCAGAGGGAAGTAATATTTGATCGAACAATTTGTACTTTTTCGGCAATTGGCCATTGAAAACCCCGATTTTTAACTTTTAGCGACGACCACCCCCTTAAACATGTTAATTTCGCAAAAATAATTATGAGCGTTTAAGGGAGTGGGCGTCGATATCTCAGCTTCACGTGTAATTTTTTTGATACACCTATTTTGTAGAGAATTTTCTGCCAAGTTTTTTCACTTATAAGATTTTTTCAGCTTTTGAGATTTTTTCAAAGAAAAGTCGGTTTTTCGGGAGTTGAAATTAAAGGTTGAAATTAAAAGTTAAATTAAGGGTGATGAATTGGGATTTCTCAGATAATTTTTTTGATTACCCTGTTCTGTAGAAAATTTGTCACTGAGTTTTCTAACTCCCAGGATTTTATCTGAATTTAAAATTTTTTTCAAAAAAAGTAGGTTTGAGAAAATTTATAGTTCAGAATTTCAACAAATACAAGAAATTCACAAGTCGTTCCTGAGATTTTTGAAATAAAAATCTGAAAACAGGCTTTTGCGTGAGGCTCCTAAATAAGCTGTTCTGACCACTAGGGGCAAAATTTCCAAAAAAAGCTTTCGCTCGGAGATGCGCATTTATATTTGGAACTTGAATTGCAAATAACAAGAAAAAATGATGAAGAAAGAAGAGGATGCTTTTATGTAGTTAAGGGGTAGGTGTCGCTTTTTGGTACCTTCAATCACGCCTCAGAACAGTTCATGGCAGTCGTAAAAAATCGGGGATACTTCGTTTGTAATTCTAGCCTTTCGACTCTAACGCATTACACATCTCAATCAACTTGTACATCACACCAACCAGGTGGTCGATCTATTCTAGAGCACTAACGTTTTTTTTTAAATCTATTCTTCTTTTAGACCCCACATACAAAAGCGTCTCAAAATTTACCAAAGTAGCGAAATAAATTTAGAACAAAAAGGGATGAGAAGGAATTTTCGATTTTCATTGTTTTTTCTTCTAGAATCTCACTTAAACGCGATTTTGCCAGTTTTCCGACTTCAAAACTCTATCTTCTGCTTAGACGAATGTTAGATGAAGCCATTTTTTCTTCAAATCTTACGGTAGATAAATTAATGCGCGTAAAAGTGATAGACAGAATTCTTGAATAAAACTAGTTAGAATTCTAGAAAATTGAATGAAAGTGAACCGGAAATGAAAAGTCGAAAAAAAATTCCGTCTAGTCGAAAGCAATACCACCAAATTGAACCTGAGATTTCACTGATCAAAAAGTTTGCTTACAGCTAACAAAAATTCTTCACCAATCAGCGTCACAATTCATAATTAGGTTTAGACCATTTGGCTTAAAAAATATTGAAAATTTATCTAGAATCGATAAGACCATTTCATAATTTTATTTCATGCATCGTTTTTCGTGTATATTCACTAAAAAAAATTCATATTCATGGGGCGATACCTGTTTATCGGTTAAAGCAAAATATTCGAATTTTTTGAAAATTCTAATTGTTCTAGTGATTTTTTGAAAAACAAATAATTCCACCATCGAGATCCTTGGGTCAACTTTAGTCATAACGATATTAATTATCATAAATTAATTCATATAAGGGCTCAAAAAAACCGACACCTACCCCCTTAAAGGAACGCCTACTAAAAACCTTTTCTTGCGTATGGAGATCAGAGCCTTGACATACTACTGGCAACTTTCTTAAGGTTGCTACTACGTATTTGGAAAAAAAATAATTATTCTGAAGCCAGTTTCTCAGAAACTTCACTTGAAATATGTCTAAAAAAGAGCCATATATCGACGTCCATTCCTTAAGGGTAACCGACGGAGCCATCGAGACTCAGATTGCATAGGAAGCTAATTAGTTGCATTGTCATTCTTGTTGGCTGGTTTGCTTCCAAAAAAANAAAAAAGTCTTTTTGTTAAAGTCTAGAATTTTCTATTATTTTCAGTTTTTCGAGATATCACTCACAAAAAAATAAAAAGAGTTCAGATAACAGTAAAGTGATTATGTTTTTAGTAAAAGATTCCAGAACCACTTTCCTAAAAACTGATATCCTCAGAAAATTTTGAAAGTTCAACAGGATTAAAGGATCAGCGATGTAAACTTTTTTCGGCAAAATTGAGAAAAAGAGTAAGGTTAAAAATTTTTTGAACCAATCATCGAAAAAATTTTCAAGTTCATTTTTTGAATTCCTTGGCAAAAAATCTATGTTGGGTTTGGCTCATTATTTGTTCACAGCTTTTTTCCTCTTATTTTGAGAGAGTTTTAAATTTTCAAAGCCCATAAATCGGTTCGGAGCTTCCAAGGGTTAAGCTCACAAATTAAAGTTTATACTGAAAAAAAGAGAAAATTTTGATATCCAGGAGCTAGATGTAGTTGTACCAAAAAATGGAAAAA
>SCLH01002177.1:76300-90585 GCA_004367855.1 Oikopleura vanhoeffeni | reverse complement strand
TTCAAAATGTCTTTGGCATAACTGATTTATTCTTTCTTCTGATCACCGAATTGACAGTCTTTTATCGACTCCTGTCTTAAAAATTCGTGTTACTAATAAAGACCTATGAGAATGTTTATCAAAAGTTCGATAAGATTTCGAAAGTTTGAAATTAATTCCCGGTTCTTTGCCAAGTAGAAATTTCAATTTTTTTGAATTTAAGTCTTTTGAAAATATTTCGAAAATTTCCCCATTTTATTCGACATATTAAATTTGATTTTTGGCGTAAAATTCGTTGAAAAAAAAATTATATATTTGATTCGGTGGTTGCATCCGAAATTTCTTCCACTTATATAATTCCAAATAGCGCCAAATTGAATAATTGAAAAAATAATTAAATTCAATCCTTGATTAAACATATAAGAGTTCAATCCTTGATTAAACATATGAGAGTTCAATTTATCTTATCGCCAACTGGTTGAAAAGTTCAAAATTTTCAGCATAATTGATTTTTTTCTGATCGCCGAATCGACTTCTGTCTTTCAAATTCGTGTTCTTTATCAAGATCTAAGAATGTTCACCAATAATTCACAGTCAAAATGCTGTCCCATCAATTTCCTTTTTATGCAATTCATATGCAGTCTTATGTCAGGAGGGTTACCCTCCGAGGGTATCGCAATTGAATTTTTACGAACCGAAACTAAAATTCGACTTTCTTTTTGAAATCTTGAAAATTTCGGTCGCAAATTGGGTTAGGCAGCGCAACACGATTTTGACGTTGCTTTACTTTGCAGTTTAACTGTCAGATTGTTATGAAATAAATTTGAATAAGTACCAACAGAAATTTTCTTCTAAAATCAATGACTGAAAAATTGGTAATTTGCAGAAACAATCACATCATGCAATTTAGAGATGCTTGTCACCATTTTTCTAAGGTTATTATTACTTCGGAAATAAGATGATGGGGTCATGACCGGTCATGAGAAGAAAAACGATGATAACTGGGGGAGGCGCCAATGGCCGCCGCGCCATATATATATCGCCGAAAAAACCTACGCAATTTCTCGATCCTTAGATAAATCTTGCCAGTGCCCTTTTCGCCAAAAGAGCCAATATCGCCAAAATTGCGTGGGAATTTGAGGTTTTTATAACAAATTACATGAATGACATCATATTTTAAGATTAAATTTTTCAAATTTACTTCTTTGAATTTTCATTTGATTGCATTTGGTAAAGTTCGTAATTCTACACATTTTGGTATTTTACATCATTTGAACCTATTGTAAAACTCTTTCTAAAACTGAAAAATTTGTAACCCTTTCAGGCACAGAGCCATAAAAGTGGCTTTCATTTTTTTGAAAAGACCGGAAATGAACAAAATAATTGAAATAAAAGTTTAAAGTTCAAATCGTCCATAGACTTTGCGATTTATTTTTGAAAAATGAAAATAAAATTAAAAGACTGGAAATTGTATTTTATAACTGAGGAAGTCATTTTTAGAAAATTCAATTCCTAATCTTCAAGTTTTTTCAGTTAATCAGTCTATCAGTTTAATCAGTTTTTCAGTCTAATAAGTTAAGTTTTTTGTTCTGAGGTCTCTGTCAGAGACTCTCTGACTGACTTTTTATTTTTTCGAGAGTAATTTTTTTTAAAATCGCAAATTTAAAAAAACTTTAGCATTCCAAAATAATTTACTTTTCCACAGCGAAATTGAAGTGCTGAACATTTTAACAACTAAAGTTTTTCAACATGACGAAAATGTTTTCAGAATAAAAATAACGCATCCCATCGAAATTGCTTTTAACGTGTAAGAAGAGAAAATTGCGGGCTATGACGAATTTGTCTCGAAAAATGACCCACTTAGAATACTGTGAAATAGCTGTGGTTATTCTGGTCGTTGAGATCAGGTCTCAGGATTCGGATGAAGAATCCCTCGGTTTTTCTACGTTGAGAATACGACCTAAAGCTTATCTGCAGTACTCAATAGACTATAGACTATAGCCTGAGTCACTACGTTGGCAAGAACGGACGCATGATTCAAAATCGCGCTAAAGAACATTGAAACCCCTTATCGGCCAAGGGCACTTCTTATCATATAAACAGTTCTCTCGATTACCTACGCCGACTTGCCAATTTTGAACGAGCAAACTTTTTACTCGAAATGGCGCGCCCGCCAAAAACTTTGAGACAAATTTTACATGCAACACTATGGACTAAGTCTATAGTTTGGAAGGTGAACATTTCAATTGTCTTAAAATAATTAAATGAAATTTTAAGTTTATCTTTGATCCCAATGACTTGACAACAATTAAGTTGCTAAGACTACTACTTTTCCCATAATATGAGTTCAAAGTCGAACCATAAAACTGGCTCTGGTGCCTGAGGGGATATCAATACTCAAATGAGTGAGGGGGTTAACGAAAAAAAATGATTTCTGTCTTCATATCGCCGAAAGTGCAGATATTGCCGAAAATGCCCAATATCGCAGAATTTTCTTGGAAAAAAACTTTTGGCGATATTGAGCCTCCCCATGTACAAATTGTAATTTAAAATGCTTTTTTAATACAACTCATTGGCCAGTTATACATAACACCTAGCTCCGCCCACGCGAGAGAGATCGCTCAATGTAGCATTTTCCCGATTTGTGTTGTACTAATAAAGTACTAATAAAGCAAACTACGTGTTTTGTGTTTCTAGAATTTATACTTTCAAAACATGCAAAATAAGGTATTTTCTAGAGACGGTATTATGAAATACTGCACAATTTTGACAACAGACGGCGCTATATTATTTCGCTATATTATTTCAAATAATTTATTACATCTAAACGTTTTTTGTCATAAATTGATAAACCCAGCCATCGGATAATATACTTTAACTCCCTCACAATCAAAATAATCGCATCGTTGGCTCATCTAACATGATTACGAGTTAAAAAAATATATCTTTTTTAATTTAGCGCACCGAAATAGTTCAACTTTGGGGATCTTTGCTTGATTTGTTTGACGTAAAAATAAATAGTCTAATTTAGAACTGATAAATTTCGAAAAAATATTTGAAATCTGGTCGGATTTTTATGGATTAACATAGGGTTTGAGCTGTTAAAATATATTAATGAGACGGACAAATTTCATGTCAAAATATATCATCGCTATCAAAATATTTGATGGAATTTAACAAGGTGAGGGATGTGCGATTAAAATTAAATTGATAATTTAATCTCAGAGCGTAAGGTAGGAACTGTAAAGCCTTTTTTTCTCAACATTTTTAGAATTATTATTTAATTGTATTCCGTTTAAAAATATAACCGTCTGATCAAAAATTTTCTAAACCTCCTCACCCCCAGAAACGAGAACTTCGCCTCACACCCAAAAGCCTATCTGAAGGCACTACTTTGAGCGCTTATCACAAGAAAACTGGAAAAGATATCAATTACCTTATTTGTACCGATTTGAGACAGCGATACGAAAATTAAGTGAATAAACACGTAACATTCTTCTCCAAGTCATTTTCTAGAATTCTAGAATATAAATCAAAAAATGCCTTCGACCCGACAATTGAACGGCATTATATTTACCTCTACCTTAGTCAAAAAAACGGCCTTTATTCTACCAACAGTCGTCTAACAGAAGATAGGAGTTTCGAAGTCGGTAAAATTGGAAAATCGGCGTTCAAGTGAGAGTCAAAATTTGGAAAAATCCTTTCCGTCCCACGCATTTTATTCACTTATTTATCCGCTACTTTGTGTAATTTTGAGAGCTTGTATGTGGGGTCTAAAGAAGATAGATTATATATAAAACGTTGTTGGAGGTGCTCTAGATAGACTCACCACCTGGTGGTGTGATGTAACAAGTGTGTATGTATGTATGTGTAATCGTTAGATCGAAGCTAGATCTACAAACGAGTATCCTCAGATTTTTAACTTCTGCGGCTAGAACTGGTCTCAGGGTGATTAAAAGATATAACGCGAGCACCATGACCCTTCAATGAGAAAAAAAATTAAAAAGATACATTTTCACATTTTTATATATGTTCTGAAAAAATGTACCAATCTGCAGGACTTATGGCACCGCCTGAAGCGAATGCCAAAGTTTGAAAATTTAGGCATTAAAAAAAAAAAAAAAATAAAATATATGTTAAGAGGGGGCCTTAGTCGTCGCTGACTGAGGCTCAAGCAAAAAATGCCAATTTGCGTACTCGTTTATATATAGATACAGTGGGGTCGGAAAGAACTTTTTGAACCTCAAACAACAGATATATTAACTGCAAAGGAATAATCGAGATAATAATAATTGCGTTTTCGAGACTACGCCAAACTGTAACTTGTGGAGAATGTAACGTACAACTAATCAAAATTTCATCGAAATTATTGACTGTGGTCATTGCTCATTATTTATTTACTTGTCCAAAAGCGATTGAAAATTAATTAAGTTAATTGACTAAGAATTTTTACATCTATAATTTTGTTAGATCTTCATAATATTTATAATTTCCGATAATAGTTTATTTTCGAGCCGAGATCTGCCATTGTATATAAATAAATCAGCGTGTATATAAAAAAATTTACATAAGTTTCCGTCCAACAATATTGATAACCACAGTTGTCAAAATATTTCCCTTGCATTAATTTAGATGAACAAATAGGGGTTTTCAAATTTTTAGGCTAAAATTTCAGTATTTTACTGACAGTGCATGTATACTGTGTACATCAGGTTTCCAAAAAGGTTATCTCACTAAGCAATGACCGCGTCTGATTTTTTCTAGCCATTTGATGAAGTTAAAAAACCATTAATTTTTGACTCAATTTAATTGTCGTTATTTTGTTTGATTTTTCGCTCAATAAATGACCACCAGAAATAAAATTTCATTTTACTGCGCGTTTTCAGTTATTTAATTTAATGTTTCAAAAAGATTTTATTTTGCTCATTGGTCATCTTTTGCCCTTTTATTCCTCAAGATGACTCATAACTCCGACTTGATTGTAGCAAAAGATATAAAAAATTTAGGGATTGGGATTGAAAAATCGCCAAAAAGCTATTTTTTTAAAGACTGGTATACTGTATACCTTATACACTAACTGTACCCTTATCCGAACGATTTACCCTTATCCGTTCGGATAAGGGTTCAGACAGTGTACTGTATAACTTATAATGCATACTAATTGAGGGAGTCACTCTTCTGGTATTTGTGCCGGAAGTCGATTATTCAGTTCTTGTGCAGGAACTCGGTGTTTGATGAGTTCCGGCATCAACTTATCCTGCAGGAACTCGAAGTTGAGAAACACCTCAAAATTCACATTTATTTTTTTGAAATTAAGAATAATTGATCATTTCCGGCCAACATGATTTTCAATTTAATTTTGTTTAATATTTTTATTAAACCTCGCACGTTTGATAATATTATAATTAACATTTCAAATAGATTGAATAATTTTAAATTAATTTGGATAATGTTTGGCTGATCGGCGAAAACCTTTCGCAATATCTATTTATTAATTTTTTTAAATTGGAAAATGTGACATTGTTTAAAAAAAATTTCACGGACATCTTTTTGATTGTGGTTTCTGAGTCATAAAAATTCCTTTATTAAACAGAAACTTCAATAATCATTATCTACACACCTACAATCAACAAATAATTCAGGGCAAACTTTCATATGGATTTTAAACAGTTTACTCTTTTCTGCCCGCTGCAAGAAATTTTTTAAACTAGACAGCTTCGACTGAAAGGCTTTCTATTGACCTTCGAGTTTTTTTATTAGTTTTAACTTCAAAACAGAAGCAGTAATCTTTTTATCCAAGAAAACAGATTTCCAAATTGGAAATTTCAATTTCACCTTGTTTTATTCTGGTGTTTGATTATTCTATTTAAATCGTATGCATTTTATGCAGTGTTTGACAGAAACGATTCTTAATTTGAATTTGGTCGTTTATGCGTTATTTATCAAATTTCTTGGCTGGTTGTAAATTTCGAAACGTGGATAATTTTTTGGGTTTTTTTTTCGATAATTTTAAAACTTTATTCAAAGATTTTGAGTACAATATATTATATTCAATTTAATGATTCAGTCAATTGATTAGCACTAATTAAATAGATATTGTCTGTTTGATAAGTATTTTTTTAAGTTACCACTCCTGCTGTTTTTCAAGTAAACATTTCCGATTATATAAATGGTTTGGTTCCTTATCCAAGCAATTTTTTGTGCTCCACAGCGCCCACCAGGAGTCTCGATCGATATGACAACTCTGACCAAAAAGTTTTCGGCAAAAACACTCAACTTAATCCTTCTCCGCGTTTTCAAAGAGCGCGGCATCTTTTTTTTTATAAGTTCCTTCTTCCGGAATTTAAGAATATGGTTAGCGCAGCATATCCTAATAGAACCCTTTTGTTATCGTGTGAGTACAAGCGTGGCCAGGGTGAGGGTGGTTGGGGGCGCTCGAGGTTGGGACGCAACAATGGAGACTCGAAGGCTATCTTTGGTTCATCGCCAACTAAACTAGACTATACTAGACTTACACTCCAGGAAATAAATGAAACTTAAGTTGATTTGAGTTATTGATTAATAAAATGAATTCAGACTAATTTTAAATAAAATCGTAAGAAATATACGTATATACGGATTGCTATATATTTATTTCAATTTGTTTACTAATAGAAATGCACGTAAGTTGGTTTTAATGTAGTAGCCATATTACTGTATATATGCCTGCAGGAAGTTTGTTTACATAATTGCAGTTTTGAGCTCCTGAATCAGTACCCTGATGCTGTATGTTTGATTTTATTAATTTTCTATTTCCAGTATATATATAGCAGCAGGGTTTAACTCCCACCGTTATTGCCTGTTTCATTTATCGATTAATAATCAGGTTTTGAGTGGGATTCTGACTAGGTAGTTTCGATTAATTAACCTTTTTATTAGTTGAACAAACGAGAGAAATATGAAGGAAGATTTGGGACGATTACACGCATAGAATATTTATGTTAAACAAAGACGATGAAAGTTATATTAAAAAATATTAAATAAATACAAATAAAGTACAAACATAAATACGCACTGAAAGCGAACATACAGTTCAAAAGTGTTTGTTCAAAGTTTTTTGAAAAAGATAGCAAATAATTTATGCGTTGATTTTATTCTTCATTAATTATTTTTGATGGAAATGTAATGATGAAAATCAGTTGGGGTTCAACACAGGTGAGCAGGCGACGGCACCCACTGGCTTTAGTCAAGCCGAGCCAAGCCACGCCAGAGAGATTTTGACTCGAAGTCAAGCCAGCCAAGTCAAGCCAGAGAACCTTGGCTTGACCTGGCTTGATAATCAAGTCAAGTTTATTTGGCTGACATTTTTGATCATTGATTTCAAAAGAGGCAAAGTAGCGTCAATGCCAAGCGATTTTTTGTTCGTCTGGTCAAGCCTAAGTCAGCCAGACAAATACCTCTGGGTAGAGTGTTATTGGTTGAAACCGGAAATTCATTTTTTGAATATTATGAATCATAAATTTATATATTAAATTTTAATAAAAAATCGTCTCGGCATTCATTTTGGCGTAAAATTGACATTTGTACAACAATTCTGTTGATTTACCCTGGACATAAGTAAGGGGTAGCACGATGTGGCAGATTGTACATTTTTTCGGAGTGATTTATGAAAAGAAAAAAAAATGTGAAATTTTTTTTTATTATTTTTCTTCAATAAAAGTGTTTCATTCTTGCAAACGTTTATATTTTTAATTTCTCAACAATCTTAAGTATCTGTAAAACAAATCAAAAACCACTTTTTCATTACAACCTCCATTTCCAACTTGACCGCGATGTGGGATTTTTTTGAAAAGCGATATGTTATAAACTTCAGACCATTTCGGTGTAATGCACTATTTAGTGGGAGAAACATTAATCCACATGAAAAAATTTCTCCAATATGAAAGTTTTTTCATGAAAATTAAGAAAACACTTTTGAGGAAAAAAAATTGACCTTCAATTGAGTTTAAATATAAAAAATGTTCGATTTAAAAGAAAGTAGCCTATGACACCCGCATTATATATAATTTTTTTGAAATTTTTTTTATAAATTGCGTACCAATGGCACAAACCGGTGTCAGAGCAAGTGTGTAAGTTTATCATAGTTCAGAAACAATATTCGCTGACCTTTCCATCGATTGAAATACGGAAATCAAATAGATACTTAAAAATTCACATTTAAGTTGGCATTATTTTAAGTATTTAAAAAAAACAACAATAAAAATTTTTGGACTTGATTGGCGGAAATTTTCATAATATTTCTGAAAAGTCGAACAAAATGACAAATAAACATTTCATGATTTTTCAAACAAGCAGTCAGAAATATGTAGACATGCATGAAAAAAGTTAAAGTGGCTATTTTTTTGCGTTTTTATTCAAAAATTTCAAAAATTAATCAGAAAAAATTTTGGGACAAAAATGCTTAATTTTCATAATGCTTTGAATTTGTTTCGAAAATTTTACGAATTAAAAATAAAAGTTTGAACTCAAATCGTTCCTTAAATAGATAAAAAATGATTTTAATGAGCTGGATGCACATTTATTTTGGTTCAGCTAACGATAATAAGCACAAAAAAAATAAACCAACTAATTATTTTCGTAAATTAAATTGACGCCAGTCCTGCACATCGCTGCTATCCCCTAAGTCAAAACCGTTTAAAGTACTTTCACAATACACTTATAAGGGACGCATATTTGCGTAGGCAAATCAGCCAATCAACAGCATTTTGAAGCCAAATGAGTAGACATGGTGTCTCCCTCACAATAATGTTCTCAGATAAGAATTGTATTAAAATAGTGCCATTTGGTGAAAAATACTAAATTACTCGATGAAAGTTTTCATAATTAAAAATTTAAGATTTCGGATTTTTGACTCTACGTCAATGACGTAACGTCCATAACAATGGAATATTTACTCTAAGATTCAATCAAAAAATGTCGTTTCAAAAATCTGAGATGTAAACGGTTGGACGAGTTGGCAGTAAAACCAAAAAATAGATATTTAATGTCTTTCTGCGCAGTAAAATATTTTCTTCGAGAAAATATGATATTGATGTAATTCGAGCAAAATTAGAACAAAAAAGTAAATTCGATAATTTTTTGTGAATGAGAATTGTTGTCGAGAGAATCGGCAAAACGAATATTTTTCTTGAAAAAAAGGACAATTTCTAAATAAGTATTCAAAACTTTGTTTTTTTCATTTCAAAAAATATGTAAAAAACGCAAAATTTGATTGGAACAAGAAATAAAGCATTTTTTCAGAACGGAAAATTTTTCTTCATTTGCGAAAGAAATTGCGAATTTTTCAATTTTTTGGCTTTTATTATTTTGGCCTTAACTGCCAACCCGTTTGACACCCGTATTTACTGAAAAGTGTTTTTGGTTGGTAAGAAATATGAAGTCATCAGCAAACCCCAGCAAGAAAGAGGAATAGATGATTAAATTTTCAGAATGGATTTTGTTTGAAAGCCATTGTCAGGAGTGGCGCTCTTGGTGCAAAATCCGCCACTTCAAGCGCACACCACCACTTAATATAATCAAGCTTTCCTTTCATTTCTTATCCAAGTTCGGTGAAAACCTAAATAGCTCTTTAACCTTTTTTATATTATTTGCAATAAAATATTCTACGAATGAAATTGTTCGCAATCACAGCATTGTTAGAGTGGTTGCAAGAAGACGATAAATGGGAAATTTCAATTCCCAAGTTGTCTTTTGACACACAAAATGAAGAAATCTATAAAATGTTTCAAGCAGCAAATGAAAAAGGCAGCCGCAGACGCAAGGTTAGATATGAATAAATAATAAATTGAGTAAAAATTGGAGTTAATAGTTGGGGAAATAACCTAGAGAATACAATGACTACATTTCCAAGGAAGTGGAATGAGTTAGAGCCTTATTGCGCTGCAAATTAAGCAAGCTCATTTCGAACTTTAAGGAATATTTTAATTCCAACTAAAGTCAATCGTGAAATAACGGTGATCTCTATAGCGCGTGTTCGAATTCCCACTAGTGATTCACCGTGATATAACGCACCCAATGAACTTTGACGCCAATAATCAAGCACCATTGCCTATTATTATAACTCAAGACATTACTAAGACAACATTAGTGGGATTCCGAACACGCGCTATAGAGATCACACTCATTTTCATGATTAGCTTTTGGTTGGAAAAAAGATATGGTCTCTTCATCCTCGATTTATATAATTTTAAAATTTAATGTCAATTTTTTTTATTTGGCTACTATAATTGATAGATGTAGGACTGAGTTCGAATCCAATTAAAAATACGTTAATTTCTAATTACTTTTTGACAAGTTTGTACCGTATCGGAACAATTTTGGCCAAACTGAAGGTGTTTCGGATTAAGGGTACAGTCAGTGTAAAATAAATTAGCAACAATCATCAATTAAATATAACACATAAAAATAAGCCGAAATAAGCTATTTTGAAATGGTTTAAATTTAACCAATCAGTTTCGGGGTTAAGACAGCGTCTAGACGTCACTGAACGTCACGTCAAAAAAAAACCTTGTAGTTTTAATCAAATTTTAAGTACATTACGAATAAAGTTAATGAAATAACACACCCACATTTCGGGTACCAGTATAACTCAGCGCCTCGCTCGGCCGCATGACAATTTTTTGTTCCAAATTTAGGGTCGCTGGAATCAGTTTATACGGATCCGCAACATTTCACTTCACACGATCGCTTCTCTTTGGCCTACAAAGCCCCTACGCGTTTTTTGAAACCAGCCGTCCATAAACTTAAAAGGGGGTTGTATTAGGGTACATTTTTTCAAAATTTTTCGATTGTGAATCGTTCTCTCCGTCTGTGAAAGCAGTCCTATCTTAAAATTTTCATTCCAATTAATTGTTTTAATTTAGTGGTATGGAAAGTAGGCATCGAGGCCGAGCCCCAAGTAGGCAACATCACAAAGTTTCAAGTCGCCCAATGCAGCTCGAAAAGTACGAGACCGTTAAAAAAATGACTCTCTACCTCCAACGACAATGACGACGCGTGAAATGGGGTCGATACTCCCATACGGTTGTCACTGAGGTCAACGGACCAAACGATATGATGTCCTGGAAGCTGGTCAACAGTTTGATAAAGTTGATTCCGACTTGTAAAAGACATCAAGGAATGTATTTCATGTGGCCATGGCTGATTTTGGGAGCTGATGTTTGCCCGTGGTGGAACGTACAAAATGTCTGCTATGCAAGATACTGAAACTGGAAGAAAAGTTCCTTGTTTTGCGGTGAGATTTTTACCTATTTAAATTTTTGGCCAAATATTTACCGGTTATTCTCATTTTTGACCAATATTAAACGGTGAGTTACCATTTTTCGAACACGATCTGCCAGTAATTCCTCCTATTTTTTTACCAATATTAACCGGTAAATTCTCCATTTTTGGACCAACTTTTTACCGGCAATTTCTTATTTTGTTGAACGCAATAATATACCACGTAATTAACTCATTTTACAACAAATATTGACCGGTTGTTTTTCCAATTTCCTCACCTAGAGTTCAGTAAATAGTAATTTTCACCGGAATTTAATTATCATTAAATTTTTTTTGTAAATGAGTTAATCGTCCAATAAACACACTTTCGTCATCAATAAAACATCGTTCAATATGTACTTTTGGGTCAAGGGTAAAAATGTAAAAAAGTGTAAAATGTAAAAAAAAAACATTGCAAAAATCATGCGATTATTCGAAACGCATAAAAAATTAGCTTTGACACTGACCGAATAAAAAATATCTGTCAAGATGATATCATATTTTTCCAAAATAGTTTTATTTGGTAAAAAATAAGGCTGTTAACTTCAGCTCTTACATTTTACGTGTTTTACCATTTCACCCTTTGACCTATGATTACCGACCTATAACTGTATATTTTCATGTATGATTTCATTTTATAGCTTAAACTTGAGCTGTCTTAATAATTTATTATTTTCACTGGTAATTTTTAATTTCAATAATTAATTTTTCTGTCATTTTGATCATTCTATCATTATTTTATAGTTTAACTTTCATTTCTTAGTAAGTTAATCGACTTTTCACGGAAACTGGTGAGAAATACCGTGATGACTGTTTTAAATTATTATGATTTTATCACTAGTTCTCAGACCTCGCACCCCACTTGGCTGTGGCTTGGCTGAGTCAAGCCAAGCCAGAGAAGCCTTGGCTTGACCATGGCTTGAGTAATCAAGTCAAGTTTTTTATTGGCAAATTGTTACTATTATTTTTGGTTGGCGAATATATTACGATTCGATTTTTTTGTTCGCCGACTTTATCGATTTGATTTGATCTTTGTCCATATCTCCGAGTGTTTTTTTTATCCTTCTTTGAAATGTTGGTCCTTAAAAAAGTCAAGCCCAAGCCAAATTTTTTTTCGTGCTGTCCAAGCCAAGTCAGCGATTTTTGGTCTGGTCACAACCAAGCCAGTCAAAACACCTTTGGCTTGACAAAACATTTTTTTGCATGCGGTGGCTGATTTTTTGCATATGTGTAATTGGTTGATTTCAAAGATAGGAACACACTTTGAGGAAATTTTCGAATTTTGAAAAAAAAAAACGGTACGTTTTGTTAAGCTATAAAAGAGTCGGCGAGCCCGGAATTTGAGGTCGGTCACGTGTCTAGAACCTTGTTTTATTCCTTTTATGAACACAAAAACTGCAAACCTTAACACGGTTTTCGTTATGAACCCGCTGGTATTATAAATAACAAATCTGAAATATATTTTCAAATCTAAAAAACATCTACACGGAAATTTTTAGATTTTGTGTTAAAATTCGGTTAGTTTTAGATCACGTGACCGACCCTAAATTCCCGGCCTCGCCGACCATTTTTGAATGCTTAACAACGTCCGGTTTTTTCAAAACTCGAAAAATTTCCTCAAAAGTGTGTTCTCTATCTTTGAAATCAAACATTAGGAAAATCAATGAAATAAAATGATTTATGCAAAAAAATTCTAAATTCACCAAGGACAGACTGTTTCTGGAACAGTGTTTCAAAAACGCAAAAAAAACGTTTGAAAATCCATTTTTAATTAACAGCTTGGAATGTAGCTTGGATTTCGATAAAAATTCCGTAGATATTTTCACAAGCTCAAATATGGGGGTCAACCATTTTGACAGTGACCGTTAATATTAGGCAAATTTTTTAGGAAATACTAGTTTTATGAGTACTGACAAATTTGTTTTTCAAAATTGTTCTGGAGTATTTTTCACCAGGGCATCTAAGTGCTCAAAAATCTGATTGTGTCAAATTTTTACCGTATCTAACAGTGTAGAATTCACACTTGTCATTTTGGTTAATTGATTTAATAAAACAATTCAGATGATGCCCTCTAATTTTTGTAAACGATCTCCTCTGCGAATTCACACTCACTTGCTCAAATCTCTATAACGAGCGGAACTCATACGACCGGGAGATTTTATCATCGATACGGTACTTTTAATAAGAAGAATGTCGGTCAAACAAATCGAGGATCGGTTTCAGGAAATGGTGGATCGGAAAAAAATTAACGCAGGAGGAATCAAATGCTGTTGGATCGAATCCTGGCGAATCGATTTCCTTACTCTTCAAATAAACAAGCAGTGCTTCGTGAATGGTCAGTCTGTCCTGCTATAGAATTGCTAAGTATGTTTGTTGTTATTTTTTTCCAGTAGTAGCAATTTTGCAGTTTTAATAATCTTTCAGTTTTCTATAAGTACAATTAGGGTACACTTTCATTCTAAACAAATTTGTACATTTAAACGAAAAGTGGCCTTTTCTGGACCAAATAATTTTCTAGGCTATATTTATAACCTATTTTGATGGATTCAAAATGTTCAAAAGAAACTTCAATTCATTGAAATCGATTTACTCCAATGGCGAAAATCAAGCTGCTCTGGAGAAGATTGAAGAAATGTAATTAATGTAATAAAAAAACTAACTCATGATTTGAAGTAATGAATTTACTCTCATGTCGTATATATTATACATCATTTTTACTGTTATTCAACTCTAAAATTAAATAATTCAGAAGCTAATATTACAGTCAAAAAAAATTTCTTAATCAAAGTGACATTAAATTCTCACCTGCATTTCTTCCTCGCAAAACTTTCGATCTTTGCCTTATGTCCAAATAATGAATAGGGAAGATATATGAAAACTCAGTTTGCAAAAAAAATAACCTTTTTTTTGCAGATGAGCATATATTTTTTAATGAATTTTTGAAAAGTATAATGGTGAAGGGGCCCTTAAGGGGGTACTGGTCGCTGGAAAATTGAATTTTCTCGAAT
>SCLH01002177.1:38383-73766 GCA_004367855.1 Oikopleura vanhoeffeni | reverse complement strand
TTTACAATACACTTATAAGGGACGCAATATTTTGCGTAGGCAAATCAGCCAATCAACAGCATTTTGAAGCCAAATGAGTAGTCATGTGTCTCCCTCACAAATAATGGTTTCTCAGATAAGAATTGTATTAAAATAGTGCCATTTTGGTGAAAAATACTAAATTTAACTCGATGAAAGTTTTCATAATTAAAAAATTAAGATTTCGGATTTTTGACTCTACGTCAATGACGTAACGTCATAAGCAATCGGATATTTATCTAAGAATTCAATCAAAAATGTCGTTTCAAAAATCTGAGATGTAAACGGTTTGGACGAGTTGGCAGTAAAAGACCAAAAAATAGATATTTTATGTCTTTCTCGCAGTAAAATATTTTATTCAGAAAAATATGATATTGATGTAAATTCGAGCAAAATTTAGAACAAAAAAGTAAATTCGATAGTTTTTTTTAATGAGAATTTTGTCGAGAGAATCGGCAAAACGAATATTTTTCTTGAAAAAAGGACAATTTCTAAATAAGTAATTCAAAACTTTGTTTTTTCATTTCAAAAAATATTGTAAAAAACGCAAAATTTGATTGTGAACAAGAATATAAGCATTTTTTCAGAACGAAATTTTTCTTCATTTGCGAAAAATTGCGATTTTCAATTTTTTGGCCTTTTATTATTTTGGCCTTTAACTGCCAACCCGTTTGAACACCCTATTTACTGAAAAGTGTTTTTGGTTGGGTAAGGAATATGAAGTCATCAGCAAACCTCAGCAAGAAAGAGGAATCAGATGATTAAATTTTCAGAATGGATTTTGTTTGAAAGCCATTGTCCAGGAGTGGCGCTCTTTGGTGCAAAATCCGCCACTTCAAGCGCACACCACCACTTAATATAATCAAGCTTTCCCTTTCATTTTCTTATTCAAGTTCGGTGAAAACCTAAATAGCTCTTTAACCTTTTTTATATATTTGCAATAAAATATTCTACGATGAAATTGTTCGCAATCACAGCATTGTTAGGAGTTTTTGCAGAAGACGATAAATGGGAAATTTCAATTCCCAAGTTGTCTTTTGACACACAAAATGATGAAATCTATAAAATGTTTCAAGCAGCAAATGAAAAAGCAGCCGCAGACGCAAGGTTAGATATGATAAATAATAATTGAGTAAAAATTGGAGTAAATAGTTGGGGAAATAACCTAGAGAATACAATGACTCATTTCCAAGGAAGTGGAATGAGCTAGAACCTTATTGCGCTGACAAATTAAGCAAAGCTTCATTTCGAACTTTAAGGAATATTTTAATTCCAACTAAAGTCAATCGTGAAAATAAGGGTGATCTCTATAGCGCGTGTTCGATTCCCACTAGTGATTTCACCGTGATATAACGCACCAATCAACTTTGACGCCAATATCAAGCACCATTGCCTATTATTATACTCAAGACATTTACTAAGACAACATTAGTGGGATTCGAACACGCGCTATAGAGATCACACTCATTTTCATGATTCACTTTGGTTGGAAAAAAGATATGGTCTTCATCTCGATTTATATAATTTTAAATTTATGTCAATTTTTTTATTTGGCCTTTAATTATGATTGACTGAGTTCGAATCCAATAAAAATACGTTAATTTCTAATTACTTTTTGACAAGTTGTACCCGTATCGGAACAATTTTTGGCCAAACTGAGGTGTTCGGATAAGGGTACAGTCAGTGTAAAATAAATATGCACAATCATCATTAAATATAAACATAAAAATAAGCCGAAATAAGCTATTTTGAATGGTTTAAATTTTAACCAATCAGTTTCGGGTTAAGACGCGTCTAGACGTCACTGACGTCACGTCAAAAAAAAATCGTAGTTTTAATCAAATTTTAAGTACATTACGAATAAAGTTAATGAAATAACACACCCACATTTCGGGTACAGTATAACTCAGCGCCTCGCTCGGCGCATACAATTTTTTGTTCCAAATTTAGGGTCGCCTGGAATCAGTTATACGGATCCGCACATTTCACTTCCCATCGTCTTTCTCTTTGCCTACAAGCCTACGCGTTTTTGACACCAGCCGTCCATAAACTTAAAAGGGGGTTGTATTAGGACATTTTTTTCAAATTTTTCAATTGTGGAATCTTCTCTCGTCTGTGAACAGCCTATCTTAATTTTCATTCAATTAATTGTTTATTTAGTGGTATGGAAGTAGGCATCGGAGGCCGAGCCCAAGTAGGCACATCACAAAGTTCAATCGCCCAAATGCAGCTTCGAAAGTACGAGACCGTTAAAAAAATGACTCTCTACCTCCACGACACTGACGACCGTGAATGGGGTCGATACTGCCCATACGGTTGTCACTGCATGGTCAACGGACCAAACGATATGATGTCTGGAGCTGGTCAACCAGTTGATAAAGTTGATTCCGCTTGTAAAAGACATCAGGAATGTATTTCATGTGCCATGGCTGATTTTGGAGCTGATGTTTGCCCGTGGTGGAAACCGTACAAAATGTCTGCTATGCAAGATACTGAAACTGGAGAAAAAGTCCTTGTTTGCGGTGAGATTTTTACCTATTTAATTTTTGGCCAATATTTACCGGTTATTCCTCATTTTTGACCAATATTAAACGGTGAGTTACCATTTTTCGAACACGATCTGCCAGTAATTTCCTATATTTTACCAATATTTACCGGTACTTTTCCATTTTTGGACCACTTTTTACCGCCAATTTCTTATTTTGTTGACCAATATAAACCAGTAATTACTCATTTTACAAGAAATATTGACCGGTGTTTTTCCATTGCCTCCTCTAGAGTTCAGTAAATAGTAATTTTCACCGGAATTTTTTCATTTTTTTGTAAATGAGTTAATCGTCAATAAACACTTTCGTCAATATAAACATCGTCAATATGTACTTTTGGGTCAAGGGTAAAATGTAAAAAGTGTAAATGTAAAAAAAAAACATTGCAAAAATCATGCGATTATTCCGAAACGCATAAAAATTAGCTGACACTGGACCGAATAAAATTATCTGTCAGATGATATCATATTTTTCCAAAATAGTTTTATTTGGTAAAAATAAGGCTGTTAACTTCAGCTCTTACATTTTACGTTTTTAACATTTCACCTTTGACCTATGATTACCACCTATAACTGTATATTTTCATGTATGATGTTCATTTTATAGCTTAAATTGAGCTGCTTAATAATTATTATTTTCACTGGTAATTTTTATTTCACATAATTTTTTCGTCATTTTGATCATTCTATCATTATTTTATAGTTTAACTTTCATTTCTTAGTAGTTATCGACTTTTTACGGAAACTGGTGAGAATACCGGTGATGACTGTTTTAAATTATTTATGATTTTATCACTAGTCTCAGACCTCGGCACCCACTGGCTTGGCTTGNGCCAGAGAAGCCTTGGCTTGACCTGGCTTGATAATCAAGTCAAGTTTTTATTGGCAAATTTTACTATTATTTTGTTGGCGAATATTACGATTCGATTTTTGTCGCCGAGTTTATCGATTTGATTTGATCTTTGTCACATATCTCCGAGTTTTTTTTATCCTTTTCGAAATGTTGGTCCTTAAAAAGTCAAGCCCAAGCCAAATTTTTTTTTCGTGCTGTCAAGCCAAGTCAGCGATTTTTTTGTCTGGTCAAGCCAAGCCAGTCAAACACCTCTGGCTTGACAAAACATTTTTTTGCATGCGGTGGCTGATTTTTTGATATGTGTATTGGTTGATTTCAAAGATAGGGAACACACTTTTGAGGAAATTTTCGAATTTTGAAAAAAAACGGTACGTTTGTTAAGCATCAAAAACGAGTCGGCGAGCCGGAAGTTGAGGTCGGTCACGTGTCTAGAACTTGTTTTATCCTTTTATGAACAGCAAAAACTGCAAACCTTACACGGCTTCGTTATGACCCCTGGTATTATAAATAACAAATCTGAAAATATATTTTAAATTTAAAAAACAACCTACACGGAAATTTTAGATTTTCTGTTAAAATTCGGTTAAGTTCTAGACACGTGACCGACCCTAAATTCCGGCTCGCCGACTCATTTTTGATGCTTAACAAACGTACCGGTTTTTTTCAAAACTCGAAAATTTCCTCAAAAGTGTGTTCTCTATCTTTGAAATCAAACATTAGGAAATCATGAATAAAAATGATCTATGCAAAAAAATTCTAAATTTCACCAGGACAGTGTTCAAAAACGCAAAAACGTTTTTGAAATCATTTTTAATTTACAGCTTGGAATGTAGCTTGGAATTTCCTATAAAAATTCCGAGAATAATTTCAAGCTTAAATAATGGGGTCAACCCATTTGCAGTGACCGTGAAATAATGGAGAAATTTTTTGAAAAATACTGATTTTTGGAATACTCGACAAATTTTTTTTTTCAAAATTGTTCTGGGTCAATTTCAGCACAGAAACTAAAAGTGCTCCAAAAAAATAAAATCTGAGTTGGTCAATTTTAGCCGTATCTACAGTGTAGATTCCACACTTGTCATTTTGTTAATTGATTTTAATAAAACAATTCAGATGATGCCCCTAATTTTTGTAAACGATCTCTCTGCGAATGTGACACTCAACTTGCTCAAGATCTCTATAACGAGCGAAACTCATACGACCGAGATTTTCATCATCGATACGGTACTTTTAATAAAGAAGAATGTCGGTCAAACAATCGAGGATCGGTTTCAGGAAATGGTGGATCGGAAAAAAAATTAAACGCAGGAGAATCAAAATGCTGTGGATCGAATCCTGCACGATTTCCTTACTCTTCAAATAAACAAGAGTGCTGTGATGGTCAGTTGTCTGCTATAGGAACTTGCTAAGTATTTTTTTTGTTATTTTTTCAGTTGTAGCAAAGTTTTGCAGTTTTAATAATCTTTCAGTTTTCTATAAGTACAAATAGGTACACTTCATTCTAAACAAATTTGTACATTTAAAGAAAAGTGGCCTTTTCTGGACCAAATAATTTTCTAGGCTATTTATAACCATTTTTGATGGATTCAAAATGTTCAAAGAAACTTCAAATTTATTGAAATTCGATTTACTCCAATGGCCGAAAATCAAGCTGCTCTGGAGAAAGATTGAAGAAAAATGTAAATTATGTAAATAAAAAAACTAACCCATGATTTGAAGTAATGAATTTACTCTCATGTCGTATATATTATACATCATTTTTACTGTTATTCAACTCTAAAACTTAATATTCAGAAGCTAATAAATATACAGTCAAAAAAAATTTCTTATCAAAGTGACATTAAATTTCACCTGCATTTCTCCGCAAAAACTTCGATCTTTGCCCCCTTATGTCCAAATATGAATAGGAAGATATAATGAAACTCAGTTTGCAAAAAAAATAACCTTTTTTTGCAGATGAGCATATATTTTTTAAATGATTTTTGAAAAGTATATGGATTGAGGGCCCTTAAGGGGGTACTGGTCGCTGGAATTGAATTTTCTCGATAAAAAATTAGCCAAACAGGGCTTTTAGTATACTAGTCAGATTAGCCATCTTGTAAAACTATCCTTAAGCTTGTGGAAAAAGCATCTCAATTTTTTCTGTATGCATACACTCCTTTACACATAAGCGACACAAGAGGACCTAAGCCAAAATGGAAAAACTATCTCCTCTCAGGTTTCATGTCGAAATTAGCTGAAATTTTGACACAAGTTTTGAAAATAGTAGGCCAAAAATAAACTCGACCATTTTTTTCTAATTTCGCTCTAATTTTTCTAGAATGTGAAAAAACCACCGTTTTTTGGCAATTATTCGTCGAAAAAACTATCACCTAGGAAAATTCATTTATTTTTTCTCTAAGCTAGCTCATACAAATACGAACAATAACCTTGATCACTTTTTGAAATTTCGACCTCAAACTCGAAATATGATTTTTTTAAGGACCCACGAGAAAATTTTCGAAAAAAAAGTGCTTCGATTTTTTTGTAAGTAAGCTTAAAAGAAAACAACTAAAACACTGATCAGAAAGTTGGCTTACGTCAAGATGATATTTTAACGTTTAAGTTGTTGAATTAAAGCAAACGTCATTATTTTAGTTCATTTTGAAAAAAATAATTGGAAAAAAAAACGAAAATACGCAAAAATTTCGAAAATTTTTTTTTGATGATTCGGTCGGTAGTAGACTTTCTTATCATGTGATAAACCGGTCCAAAATACCGGTCTTTTTCATCGGAAAATCTATCTCCTTCTAGGTTAAATTTCAAAATTAACTCAAATTTTCGCAAAAGCTAGCTCTAAACAAACAAAAGCTTCATAGAAACGTTTTTGTAAAATTTCGACCCCAAACAAAAAATATGAATTTTTCAAGGTCACGTAAAAAATTTTTCTAAAAAAAATGTGCTTCGATTTTTTTTGAAAGTAGGCTCAAAAGAAAGCTGGGGAAACACTGAAGAGAAAGTTCGCTTACGTCAAGCCGAAATTTTGAAGTTTGAGGGGTCAAATTGAAACAAACGTTATTTTTCCACTTAATTTTGAAAAAATTACTTGAGTAAATTCTGAAGAAAAAATGGAAAAAATTCAAAAATTTCGAATTTTATTTTCTTCTTATTTTGGTTGGTTTGTGCTTTCAAGACATTAACGATTGATTTGGTGCATTTTAATGACATAATAACTGCAGAACATGTAAGAACCGGGATACCCTTAATTCAAATAATCTCTTCTGAGATTTTTGATCGACATTTTTTTGTAAATTAATTAATTTTTCTCATTTCTTGTTCAAAATCCACGTTTTAATTGAGCGCTCATGTTCATGCCCCTTTTGAGGCAAAAACTAAAACGTTTTATTCAACTCAAATTTTCCAAATTGTTAAACAGCTACAGTTACCGAATCTTATTTATTTTATGCAATCCATGAAAAAAATTTTTGATGTGCTAAAATTGTTTTGGAAGAGCTTCATTTTTTTGGATTTTGACTAAAGGGGGTAGCGGTCTTTGGGGTGTACAAATAGCACGAAATTGCTAGGGAACACTCAGAAAGCATAAACTTATTAAACAAAAAAATCCCAAAAAAAGTTCGAAATTTTCATTTTTATCAGAATTTCTGAGTATTTTTTTTTGGAAAACATTGAAACCCACTGTTCGACCAAAAAACTCAAAATATCAAAAAGCTGCAAGCAGATTTTTTGATCAGTGAAACTTATAGCTTTAATTTGGTGGTACTTTCGACTTAATCCGACAACTTTTTTTCGAGTTTTCACTTCCGGTTTACTAAAATGCGATTCTCTAGAATTCAACAAGAAATTTTAGAATTATGCTTCATCATATAAAGAAAAACATATTTTCTCCATCTTTCCCAAATTTATACTGCATTCTGAAATGTAACCTAGGAGGAGATAGATTTTGAATAGCAAAAATCTTGGAAATTAGGCGGTTTTTCGCAGTTCTAGACAAAACTAGTCGAAAATTTAAAAAATCCTTGGGATTATATCGACCATAAGTGTTTTCCGTGTTTCATACCAGTTATTGAGTGAAATCCGTATGCAAGCTTAAGGAAGGAGATAGATTTTGAAAATTCGGTTAGGTGTTCTAGAACTCGCGCATGGTGGGGTCACCAGAGTCGACAAAAAATTATTCTGATAAATTATTATTGTAGATTAAGGATAGATCTACCAAATGGCTATTCTCAAAAGTATCGAAGCACTTTAGTACTCTGGTAAAGTGGAGTACAAAAGTACATTTTTGCGACCACTACCCACTTAAGGGAGTGACTTAAGGGAGTACCCGACGGGCGCTAGATCTCTTGACTCAGACATAGAATAAGGCTAATTTTAGCTGCATTCTCATTTTTTCATCGTTTTTAAAAATAGCAAAATTTTTGAATTTTGACCAAAAATTTTGTCGAATTTTGAATGATTTTTGGATTTTTCTAAGTTATTTTTTCAGGTAATTAGCCTTATCGCATTTACTAGATATCGGATCTTATTAATTTTTGTCGTCATTTTTAATTTGGAGGCCAATGCCTAGAATAACAGAAAAAATTAGATTTTTTATCAGAAAAAAGTTTTTGATTTTTCTTGAAAAAGCATATTTTTTCGAAATTTCGAAGTATTTGAACTTTGAGCACTTCGTTATCCAAAACCAGATAAAATATCGAAAAAATAAGTTCTTATTCTCCTTTTTCCTTTGATTGTAAAAAAACGCATTTTGAGCACTTTTTTTGACGATTATCGACAAATTAGATAAAATTTCATAATGCTGACTCCTTGTTCTCCTTTAGTTTTGAAATTAAGTAAATTTCACAAAAAAAAATCTGTTTTCACCTCACCAAATGGAGTTAAAGTGAAAAAAACCAAAAAAAAAATTTTGACCGGTACTACTACCGGTACCGTAATACAAAAAACTTTTTGTTGCCTTTTTTCGAAACTTCAAATAATTATCTTTTATGTCCTCAAATTTCAGAAGTTTACAACCTTCNAAGAGAAGATAGATACGAAAAGATTTTTAAAAAAAAGTTTGATTTTTCTTGAAAAGCATATTTTCTCGAAATTTGAAGTACACAACTAACCATTTATGGAGAACCGCTAATGGAACCCTTACATATATGAAACCTCTAACCTCATTGAAACCCTTAGCAAATTTAATTGAAACCATTTTTTATAAACAAGGAATCGAATTTATGGAAACCGCATTTTTTGAAAAAATAAGAAATGTTAAGAAATATTTTTTTCAACGACAATTAAGCAAATTTTATTTAATGTAAATTACAAATATATTACGATTGAATTAAATTTTTCAGAAATAATGTTATCAAATTATTTAGACGAAGAAAGATTTTGATGAGAATTTGTTTGGTTTTTACATTTGTTTTGGTTTTTTGGCAAAAGTCGTCAATTTTTGAAATCGAGAGTTTAAAATTTAAAACATATTTCTTGTTGAATATGAGACTGCCAAACTGGGTCTGGTAACAAATGAAGGTTTGAATTAATTTCGTGTAATTGACAACCTAAGGTACTTTTTCACAACGATTCCTATCAGTCATAACAACTATCAAATCGGTAATGTTTATTATCTTTCAACGCAAGATAGTTTTTGAAGACTCTTCGATAAATATCATAAGCTTCTCTATGAAATTGTCAATAACCGTAGTCCGAATCGTATCACATCTAGTAACCCAAACTCGGACTAGACATCTCACCATTGAGTTCAATCCTGGTTGAAACAGGGAATGAAACCAGCTTCTGCCAGCAAAAAAACCCTATCGATGTTAAAACGTACGAGAAATAAACCTTGCAATTTAGAAATAGAAACTCCGGATTGTTTCTTGTAATGAATTAAATGCATTTCCATATTCAAAAACGTCCGTATTTATTGTGTAACTTCCTTTCACTTACAGATTTTCCTGAAATTCGCTCATCTTCGTCACCGGTTTCATAAGGTTACTCTCATCTTATTGTTAGCGCTCTCTATTAAAACATTAAATATTCTTATTTTTTAAAATTTCGAATCCATGAATTGTTATAATTAAATTAGTTTCAAACTATGTAGATATATATTAAATCAGAATATTTATTTTTAAAATTTGACAACCTAATTGCAATTTTTTGAGTATCCTAAATTTGCCCCTCAAAAATAGACCATGTAATGGAACCGCAACCCTTCAAATTGGAAAATCCTAACCACTTAAGGAAACTTATATTTATTGGACACCAGTTTTTTTTTTATTCGCGCGAAAGTGGGGTTCCAATAAAATGGGATAGTTGTTGATTTGAACTTGAGCACTATGTTATCCAAACCAGATAAAATGAAAAAATAAGTTCTTATTCTCCTTTTTTTTCTATTTTTCCTTTGATTGTAAAAAACGGCATTTTGAGCACTTTTTTTTGACGATTATCGACAAATTAGATAAAATTTCATAATGCTGACTCCTTGTTCCTTTAGTTTTGAAATTAAGTAAATTTCACAAAAAAATCTGTTTTCACCTCACCAAATGAGTTAAAGTGAAAAAAACAAAAAAATTTTTTGACCTAAGGAACTACTACCGTAATAATACAAAAACTTTTTGTTGCCTTTTTTTTCCGAAACTTCTAAAATAAATTATAATTATCTTTTATGTCCTCAAATTTCAGAAGTTTACAACCTTCAATCATCTAGCGACAGATGTTCGAAAATAACTAAATGGCGTCGGGTACTGCCTTGAGATTTTGGCTTAAGAATCGTATAAAATGAATTTTGTCAATTGAGTTTGGTAGTTGCATGCAGGGGTCGGCACAATTGGATCGGATCGAATCGGTCTTTGGGGTCATCTGATCCGATCCCGATCCGATCTAATTTTTTAACAAGGCTTCCGATTCGATCCAATTATTGAAAAGGCTTCCGATCCGATTAAATTCCGAACCCATCCGATCTAAAGCCACCGAGCCTATCCGATTCATCTTTTTGGAAAATTAATTGGATTTGATTAAAATGCCTTCGGTTTCTTGTAAATTGTATGGTATTATTTGAAATGAAAACTTAAGTTTTCAGACTAAAAATTCAGCAGTTACACGTACATTTGTCAGCAGTTTACATGTATTTTTGGAGAAAGGTCATTTATGGGAAAGCCTCATTATCAGAAAATCCGGGGAAGCCACATTGTTTAAAATGGCACCTTGTCTTGGCACCTTAAAATGGCCCCTTCCTCATCGGTCGGGAAAGAAAATTCCCAAAAGTAATTTTATATGGGCCTGCCGCCAAAATTAATTTAAAAAATTACCTAAATTTGGACACATTTCATGGTCAGTTATTCTTTTTTGAGTGTTTCTACTAAAGAAGACTTATAAAAAGTTTTGCACATGCAGCTTAGTGAAGAATTTACTTCAATGACGTACATTTTAGAAGATAAATATTGTCATTTTATTCAAAAGGGTATATTTCAGCAGCTAATAAATATACACAAATTATTTCTTAGACTTTATTTTCATTTGCATCATAAGACAGGATTCAGACCTTAAACTTTTCAACTTGAATAAATCATCTTGTCAAACTTTAACTCTATATTTATCAAAGATATATCCATAAATTACGTTTCTAGGATGATAAAGAAAAAGTTCACTTTAATTTTTCTAATTATCATAATTGCCTAGGCATTAATTATGTGTCCATTATTAATATCACATCATATTTAAAATTTTCAAAGTATATTTTTATTATTTTTACACGGCAATTCAAGAAGAAACTAAAGTATCGGAGAAAGAGAAAATTGTCTGTTTATCAGTTTTCCGTTAAAACAATTGTTAATCGGAAAATTATTTTTCAAATGAAATTGATTTAAAGGCCTCGGTGCATTTTGACAGATTTGCACTTTTTCATTTTTTTTGTCTTGACTGTCTTGATGGAAAATTTTGCCGACTTAAATTTTCAAATAAAAAAAAACTTTCTTTGACACAATTTGTTACTTTTAGATTATTGATTAATAATCTGAATTCTTCAGATTGATTATATTACTTTGTAATAAATGTCTTTTTTTTAAAAAAACACTTCAAAAAACCCGGGTTTGCTATTGAAGTGTATTAATATACAGTAAATTTATTTTTTTATTGAACTTAAGTAACCTAGAAAAAGGTCCATGATACCTTGAAAATTTATTTAGTTCAAATTCATAACGTTACTTAAATACCAATCAAAAATTTAAATTTGAAAAAAGGCGAAAAAACGTAATTTTAGACCCAATTGAAAAAAATAAATTTTTTTGTGAGTAAATAAAACTAAAATTATACGTCGGATTCAGGAGATGTTGCTTACCATCATTTCGGCAATTTTTCGTGTCGAAATAACGTTATATATATTTTAATTCAATTCTGGATTAAAACGAGGGCTTCGATGATTTTCGGCAAACGTAGTTCGTGGGAAACTTAGATTCTAGAGATATAACTGTAAGAGTGTAAGAACAAAACAGATAATATTTAATAATAAGTGACAGAGTAAGACCATTTGTCACACTTATTTTCAGTAAGAATTCTTCTTCAGAAATTAGTTTTATAAAATATTCTTGAACAAGAAATGAGAAAAATTTATAGATATTTTCCATAGTTTCGATCCGAATGATTCCCAAAAAAATGTCAGAATATAGTTTTCCAAATAGCAATAATAAACAAATTCATGTTGTCACGATATATGTTATATATGTGACTCATTTATTGATTGTTTTTTCATTGATTTGAAAACAAATACTGTAAAAAATACATATTGACAAAAATAGAGGCATTTTTTTAAGCTTATAAATTTTCTATAATCTTTTGAAAATATTCATGAAAATTTATTCTAACTTCACGTTTCTTGTAAAGCAATAATCGAAAATCTTTTGTACTTGCCTGAGAGTATTAAAACATTTATTTGATATGGAGATATTAATGAAGAAGCAATATATAAACCTGTGAAGAGTTTTCATCAAGGAGCCCATATCCGTATCCTGTCAAATCACCAAGGCCCTTGGTGGTGTGCATGTCTGATTTAATGACAGACTTTAAGGGGCAATCATCAGTGCGCCCAATTGCTTCGGATGTCTAAAAATGATTTTTTCTGATCAAATCCACAATTATTACTTTAGATGGTGTTTTTTCGATTTTTTTCGAAGTATTTTTTTTGGTGTCAGAGATTTAGTCAAAAAATTTGTTTGTATAAGAATTTGACCGTCAACAATTTATAAAAAATTCGGCTTACGTAAACCAACTTTTTGCATGTTTAACTGGCTTTCCTTTTGAGCTTACTTGCTGAAAAAATCGAGCACATTTTTGTTCCGAATAATTTTCGAATCTCACATATTTATTTTGCGAAAGTATGAATGGAAATTTATAAAAGCTTTCGAACAAGGATGTACAGTTACTTAATTTGCTCATAACAAACGAGAATATTTAACATCTGTACAAAAGGAAATCGTCGTTATCGTAGGCTACTTAAAATTAGTTCCGAATGTAAATCTCTTTTGCTATAGTATTCAGAAAATGCACGTAAATTTGGTCTTTGGATTATTCCGGCTTCCAGATTTTCCAAAACTGCACAAATTCATACCCAACCCCCCCTCCCCCCTCCCCCTCCTTTTCATTGATTAGGAAGCTAAGGTAGCATTTGAAATGAATTTGAATTTCTTTTTTTTGTTAAAAAGAAGAAAACAACGGGTTTTGATGGATCACTAGATCATAGCGAAGAATTCTAATAGCCGTCTGAAATCTAACATCCTCCCTATTACTATCTTATGGTGAATCACCGCTTCCTGCAACATCACAAGTACTTAAGCCTAGATGTTAATAAATTCTACGCAGTTTTATTATTTCTCGACTTGCTAGATTATTCTAAATACTTTGCAATATGAAACATCAAATTTGCACGACTCTTAAGTGCTTAAGCGACACAAATTTAGACTTTTTTGAGATTTTCGCTAATTTTGACTCTAACTTAAAAAAAAACGCACTTTTTTTTGAAGAAGTTTCGTCAAAAAACAACTTGTCCAAAAATTGTATTGAAACTTACGTCAATTTTGTTTTAAATTAAAGCAACGCTTTTGAAACTCAATAAGAACAAAACTTATTCTCTGCAAATCTTTCAAAAAATTCGAAGTTTCTATTCATAATTGTGTCTGTTAGTACACTTTGCTATCCTCAAATAATTCGGGATAGATAGTCGTGAAAAACAGAGAAATTTTGCGATTTTTGGGGTCAAAGAACAATTTTTTCACCGGAATTATGAAAAAAACATATCATTGGTATTAATTCAAAAACTTCTCTCATGAGTTTTAGAAACGAATTTCGACAATCGCAAATTTCTTTCAATTTCAAGGAAACATTGAAACTAACGGTATAACCGGTATAAGGATATGAAAAAAGACTTCTAAAAATTATCTACATGTATGTTGAAAATCAGGTCGTTTCAAAAAGAAAAAATTCTTATTCGAATTCTATTAGCGACATGGGTGGTGAACCCGCTATTTTTGATGTAGCCAATATGTTATTTTTGGTCGCAAAGTCTGTCTTGCCTCAAATTATAATTTATGATTTCCGATTATTTCAAAATCTATTATTATTTGGAAGAAGACATTAATCCAGCAAAAGTACACTAAAAAATAATAATGATTTATTATTAATCAAAACTCTACTGTCACTAGGCGCTCTTGTCACAGGGACTCTTTCACAACCAGTTGGTTTAAGCACAATTTATTGCATCCAGTGAGAAAAAAATATTCGATAATCTCTATGACGCAAGATGTAATGCTTTCAGAGGTTATTTGTATTATACATTAACTTAGTAAGCAAAAAGCTACAAGGTAGGAGACGCAAAAATCCGATCAGCGTAGAGTTTTATTATATTTTTGAGGCACTTTTAGTTTATGTTGCTCGAATTGCAAAGAAAAATTGATGGAAACAAAATGTTATGTCCCGTTTCTAAAAATATCACTTTTCTGATATTTTGTTGAAAACATAATTGTCCTATTACAATAATAGCGGTGTATAAGTAATTTTTGTGGATGATTTTTTTCCTAAAATCTAAAATTTCAAGCTTTATCAGGCCTGGATAAGTCGGGTCGCAAAATAGATTTCGCTTTATTTGAGACTATACTAAATGGCCGAAAAAATGACAAGAGTTGGATCTAGATTTTTTGATTACAAGTCAACGCTAGAGGGCTCAAGACCAAATCTTAAATCCTGACGCCATTTAACTGTTTTCAACATTATCCCGAGCTCCCTGAGATGAATGAAAGTCAATTATCATAAACGGTTTTTATTTCTTGCCAGAGTTTGAGTGATTATAAAAAAAAAGTATTTCCAATAGTTATTATTGATTGGATCTTACAATAAATATATAATTTTCTTTGTTGAGCTAAATTTACTATTTCGTTGAAACTACATTAGCCTAAACTAGGTAGTAAGAGCAAGAAGGATTAATAACATGTAGTAAGCTTTTGCAATTTTATTACTCTCCGGTTTTTGGAACACAACGTGTTGACAAATTGGATAGGGTGATAATCAAGCTAAAAACATCACTATCACTAAAATAACTTTGTTTGCAAAAAAAAAAATCATGTAAGATTTTATCTTATCTTGCAACTAAAAACCAGTGATTTTTTACACCACAGATGACATCAGAGATCGATATTTGAAGGATGTTGGTAGTCGAAATTTAAGGGGGTAACTGTGCATTTATTTAGATTTTGATTCAGACTTATCCGGACAAAACATACAAATGGTGGTATATATCGCATCCCATCAGGCAGTGCTATATTCTTCGTCGACTAAGGAGACTTCAAAACGACGATATTACCATTTTTAAGCGAAATATGAGACTTTTTTTTCTCAGTACACCACACATTCGATTTATTATTTAGTTATATTTAATAGATATCTTGATGTGAGACTTTAAGCTGACCGGCTCCGACGTTTCGTTAAAAATCGTGAAATTAAGGTGGCACCCTACCGGTAAATTTGGCAATGTTCTAGGCACTTTTCAGGTCCCATTTAAATTCTGTTTTTTTACGGTTCCAACATATCTCAGTTACTTAATGCAAATTATGGAGAACTACTACAATCGGAAAAACGTCAAGTTGAATGACTAATAGCTAGATATCGTTTTGATTTTTCTGTTCTAAAAGACCATATCAAACTGGTCAAATTTCAAAAATATTTATCACCCATGAAAAATGCAACAAGCATCATAAGTATCTTCTATAAGATGAGTTCTGCAGAATAAAAAAGTTAAATTACATCCAAATTTTTTCATTTTAAAAAATCAAAAAGATTTTATACTATTAACCCTGGAATCACAGAAAAAATAAGTTCCGGCAGGCACCAGAGCTCGATATTCGCTCTGACTTTGGACGTTGTTTACAAGAAAGCTGAAGGATTGTAAGCTTCAATTACTTTGCAATAGGAATTTGAAAAAGTACTTTTTTGCACAATAACTTTAAATTCTGAAATTTGATTTTATAGTTCTAGAAAATAAAGTCAGGAAAACAAGTGTAGATATCACGGATACGTGCCCATGTAGATCTTCACAAAATTTACGTTATTATGGGTACCAACGCAAGTAATGCTCAACGACCACTTTAATCCATTTATATTATTTTTATTTTTTTTTCTATTTAATTAAAAGTTTTTTGAAACAATAAAAAAAAAAAATGATGACAAAAATCAAGAAATTTTATGAAAATTGCTATTTCTTAAAATAAGCAGATAAATAACTTTTTATAATTATTATTTTTAAGTTGATGATAGTAATAATTGAGAGGGGACACTTTTGATTGATTACATTAATTAGTTATAATAAATAATTTTTTTTACGACTGGAATACAATTAATCGAAAAATATTTAAATTTCACTTCCAATTCTCAATGCACAAACACTTTCTAATTAAGAACTCTTCATCACGTTTGTAATTGATGTCTAATTTGAAATAATCTGTTCCGGAAGTAAATACTTCGCGCGAAAAATTTAAAAACAACTCTCGTTATATTGAACCATTTATACGAAAAAAAAATTAATATTTTTTCGGAATCACAGCATGAATTCTTTATAATGTACTTAGATAGAAAAAATTCTGTACATTAAATTTTTGTGGCTCATCTTTTTAAGAAGGTTTTTAGTAAGCTTGACGATATAATCGGCTTCTGTGATTTCCAAGGTATAAACAATAGATACAACTCTGGTTCAGGCAAATTGGCTCTACGGAATTCTACAACATATATTTTTCGTAAAATCAATCAGAATAAATTTTCGCGTTTCGTCTTTTTCTCCCTAATTTTTTTCAGAATAAGATCAATATGAGTTGACTTGATTTAAATTAGATAAGGCCAGGTTAAAATAGGTAAAATTTTGGAATAATTGCTCGAAAGCTTACAGATTTCGTGAACTTAGTTTCCGGCAAAATTTGCGAATC
The DNA here is from genome assembly GCA_004367855.1 of Oikopleura vanhoeffeni. Classification (NCBI taxonomy): domain Eukaryota; kingdom Metazoa; phylum Chordata; class Appendicularia; order Copelata; family Oikopleuridae; genus Oikopleura; species Oikopleura vanhoeffeni. Next base: position 56,908 of record SCLH01002177.1, on the reverse strand, counting down.
ATCCTGAAGACATCCTCAAATACGTCGCTAATTTTGGGGGGGAGTTATTTTTTTGTTTACAGATATACATTTTGAAACTATTGTTTAACAGTAATATTGTGTCAATTTTAGGCCAGTTATGGCTTTATATGAAAATTTAAGAGAGAAAATAAATATATGATATTTATTTCTCTATTATATAAACTTAATCTCGAGAATAATGTCGAAATTAGGTTTACCTTTTTGAGGTATCACACGCTATAAACGGCCTCCGTCAAATTATCCGTATATTATATAATTCAAATTATGCTGAATTAAAAAATAGAGGAAAGGTCATTTAAAAACTAGAAAGCATATATAGTTAATGCTATATGAATCCATTTTCCTCTGATAGTCAGACAGTGCCCGATTTGCACTGAATGGTCAGTAACGCCCCCAATTAATATGATAATTTTTGAATTATAAAGTGCCGATTGACATTTTGGCTGATACGATGGTTGTTTTGAAATTCTGAGTACACGTTAGACAAGTCGTTAATCTTTCGAGAATGCATCTGCGAAAGTGTTTCCGACGTAATCAGACGCAAATACACAATAAGCATTTATTTAGAAATGCACTATATTCTTATTTACATAAAAACTAAAGGATAAAATTATAATGACTTTTTTAATTTAATAGGAAAAGCGTCGGTTCGCTGCACACACTTAGCGCTTAGAAGAGAAAGCCCACAAAATGATTATTCTCATTTTGGTCAAAATAGAAAACATAAAATTCATACTTTTCTTTCTTAAGCAATTTTGTGAGCATTTCAAGGTAATTTAACATAATCTGGAAATTATGATTTTGACTGGGACAGCAATACTCGGAAATCGAGAAAATAAATAATGCATATGAGGTAAAATTAACATATGTTTTTCTAGCTTTTGACCTGATTAAAAATGAATAGATAATCAATGCGAATCACATTTTATCCACATGTAGAATGAACAATTAAAATATTTGGGAATATGAAGTTAAGGGAAACATAACTTCGCACGTTGCACTCCAAACTCAGTTTTGATTTCAGATTTTTCTCCAAAAAAATATTTAAAAATAAGACACATTTTTTGATTAATAATTAATGTTAATCAAAAAAATCGAGATATCACATATGGCTTGTAGAGGGAACCCCTCTGAGGATCATACCGATCAGATTTTATCCCATCATTCTTCCCATATCTTGTTAAACGCATACGCAAAAAGAGGAAACCTCTACGCAAAACCATCCTTTCTCATACGTTAAACGAGTCTAAGTTTCAAGGTGTATATTAAGCTCAAAAACGTAAGCGAAACAGCCGCATTCAGCAGCATTTTCAATCCGAATGGTAAGGTAAAGTTATACCGATAAATCCCTTGCGATAGAAATTTCCCAGATTTATAACGAAATCCAAAAATTTTGCTTAGTTTAAATCTCTGCTAACTCAGTGCGTCAATTTAAGGGGTACTAGTGCGATTTGGTTTTTAAGTCATTTATTACAGCCAACAACTTGCTTTGCAAAATAACACCTGGATAATTATTATGTAGAATAACTAATAATGAATCATGATTTCATACAAAACAAAAAATTTCTTTTGGATACACTAATCTTGGAAATTGTTTAATTTTGGTCTTTATTGCTAGAATCGAAAAAACTGTTCGGGGATTTTACCGTTTCAATTTGGAATTTCCTACTGGTTTTACCGAAATTTAAGGAACAAGGTACGTTATAATATATAAATTCCATAATTATAATAAATGAATTTACCATAACTGGATTATAATAAAGGTACCAAAGGATTAACATAGGATACAGGACTGTCAAGGGAACATATCCTCAATATTTGATGTTACAACAACGCGGGATACATGCACCCAATCAAAACCCTGGATTGCAAAAAAGAACGATTATGTCAGATTGAAGAAATCAAACATCAAATTCCTCAGATTCCATTTCAATATTCAGGATCTTACCTCTGAGGGTCAGAACCCATTATAAAACTGGATAATAATGATAGATAAATATGATAAATGTGTCGTATTAATAGAAAATTTAATATTTTGCTAAATTTTACGATAAATACTTTTAAGTAAACGAAAAAGAAATTCAAAAAAAATCACGGATTAATAGAATACTGGCACAAAAAGCTTAGGGGATTACAAAAATTAGCTCAAATCATCTTTGGGAAAGTTTAAACTATAACGACAAATATGAAAGTTAAAACAAAAAAAATCTCTGAAAAATCCCTATTTCGGAGTCCTTTTGGGTTTCGGACAAACTTCTACGCCTAGTCCTTCAGATCTTAGCGGGAAAAAAAAAAGAGATTTAATCAACAACTTTCTCTCAGACGAAAATAAATCCTTAAATATGAGTTTTTGAGTATGTTACCAACACCACAAAAACGAACATCTTCAATTACTGGAAAAAGGATAATTGGATCTATTAATAAAAAATGTCACAAAGATAAAATTGCATTCATAACCTAATCCTAGAAGATTAACAAGTTTAAATCAAATCACCAACATCCTGGCATTTTTAGAACATAAATAAATAACTTTTAACAAAGAAATTTTTAAGGAATTGTATATAAAAAACAGAAGCAAACCGAAAAAGTTACATAATCATAAAAATAGATGTTTATAAAATCAGTAAACCTACGTGTGGAAAAGATATCACCTAAGTCATTAATTAACGTACGGGATGTAAAAAAATGATGCGTATTAGAATACCCCAGAAAATTTATTTTGTTAACCGTAACCATAAATTTAGGCGAACACAAAACATATAATCGAATGCGGACGCTTAATCATTAATGACAAGATCAGTTATAAAGTTATTCGAGATTAACTTATGAAACTAAATGACGTTTGTTTGCGTTTAAAAATTCTTATGTATTTCAGTACTTATTTTGCAGAAATTTTTGCAATCATAAAATTAAACTTTCATGTGTCAAGAAAACAATTCGAAGACATTTTGATAACCAACCATAAGCCCGAAAATATCACTGTGCAGTATATTCAAGCAATAAAGGTCGGGAGCAAAAATAGTACTGGTTTTTTTCAAAAATATAAATTGCTAAGGGGGTTCTATGGTTCAGCCTATATTTGTGATGTAAATCCAATGATGGATTTACATATTTGATTTCCCCGATCCTTTAATTATATACAGAGATAAAACAAACAAAATCAATAATTTTGAAGTTTTTTTTATAAAATCGAAATAAAGCTTATTTGAGTATATGCTCCTTAGCAGTCGATCTTTCTAATCAAGCACGGGAGTTGATTTGACGATTTTTGAACCAACGTGCTTTTTAGTCAAAACTTAAAAAATCGAAAAAACATAAAAATAAAAAAATTTCTGGATTCGGAAAATAAAAATGTTTGCGCTCGGCGCTCGGAAAGTTAATACTCGCCATGTTTATAATACAGTTTACAGAAACATTTCAATATTACGAATTTTTGGTACAATATGAAAATGTCATAGCGAAACATTGATATCAAAAAATTAAATTTCCAAAATCGTACTCCTGGAATAAATTAAATCGTACAGTCACCTCAACAATTTGGACAATTTCACAAAAACTTAGTGACGGAAAAATAGTTTGCATGAAGCATGAAAAGAATACAACTTCCTGGCAAATAAGAAAAAAGTCCTTATCCAAGCTTTGTACCTTTTTTAGTAGAAAAATAAAAAAAAAAAAACACAACAATTTCGCCTTTTGAATTCCCAATAAAGTTAAATGTGAAACATTTTCTAAAAGGACGAAAAAAAATAAGGCTTTTAAAGAAATTTTTTTGCTCCTGTAACTCATTCTCTACGTTGTTTCACATACTATCTAAATATATATTTTAAAAACGTCTTACAGAGTAACGAACTAACTAATCCAAAATTTTTAATCACTTCCTTATTCTTAACGGATAAATAAAGCAATTCAAAAAAGTCCATTTGTCCTAATAAGAACTTAAGGGTAGCGTGCAAAATGTACTTTTGTACTTCACTTTACAGAAGTACTAAAGCTTGATATTTAATGAGAAGTGAGCATTTGGGTAGATTATCTTAATCTCTACAAAAAATTTAATCAGAAAATTTTTTGTCGACTCCTGGTGACCCACCAGCGCGAATTCTAGACACCTAACCGAAATTTCAAAATCATATCTCTCCTAAGCTCGCATAAACGAATTTCACTCAAAACTGGTATGAAACCACGGAAACACTTGATGGTGATATATCAAGTGGGATTATTAAATTTAATCGTTTCTAGAACTTTGCGAAAAAACCGCCTAATTTCAAGATCATTTTAGCTATTCAAAGATCTACTCCCCTAGGTTACTTTTCCACAATGCAGTATAAAATTTGGGAAAGATGGAGAAATATTTCTTATTATATGAAAGCATAATTCTAAAAACTTCTTGTGAATTCTAGAGAATGGATTTTAGTTTAACCGGAATTAAAAACTCGAAAAGAAAAGTTTTCGATTAGTCGAAAGTACCTACCAAATAAAGCTATGAGTCTGTTTACGATAAAAAATCGCTTGAGGCTTTTGAGATATTATTGAGATGTTCTGGTCGACAGTGGTTTCAATGTGTTGGCCCAAAAAATATCCCAGAAAATTCTGATAAAAGAAAAATTCGAACTTTTTTGGGGGAATTTTTTTTTATTAATAAGTTTTACATGCTTTCTGAAGTGATCCCTAGCAATTCGTGCTATTTTTAAACCAAAAAGTAACTAAAAAAGAGTGGAAAGCGACGGGGTACCCTAAATATTTTTAAAAATGAAAAAGTTTTTACAGTTTTAAGTACTTATTTTCCAATTAACCAAATCCAAAAACGATACGTGACCTTTCACAATTATGAAATAACGTTTGGTATCAAGTAAACATAGTATTAACGCGAAAAATTTTATTTGCAATAACACTAATTAAGAGTTTGACATAATAATATTTCCACACGTCAATGACTATTTCAGAAAATAAGCATTTATTTATTACATATTCAAAACCTTATTATTTGAATCTTCGTCAGTGAATTTTATCGACCTTGTGTAATGAAAAAAAGCTAAACGTAAATTAGACCCTGAATTTTTTGACGTAACTTTAAAGTATTATTCCAAATACTGAACTATCTTTATTTTTTCAAAGTACAAATCATGAAAAACCCATTAAAAGAACGTAAACGATTTTTAGAACTTTATCACTTAACAAGAGTATGGCTCGTTTAAAAAAGCATTTAGAAGTCAAAACTACGGAAATACTGATATACATAAAATGCGAGCAAAGAATAAGAAAGTTGAATTTCTTATCAAGGGAAACAATATTTTCCAAAAAATTGACTATTCATTTTACATGAGGAATGTGGAGATACAAATAATTATTAGAACAGAGCGATAGAAATATATTGAAATTTATAATGAGGTTTTTTAAAATATCATTAAGTTTTAAATTTCTCTTATATTATGCACTTTTTGTGTGACTGGAGGTACTTTTCGCAACTTTGTTCTTCTTTTCTTATAAATTGCTTTATCGTTGAATATTTTTTTGTTTTTTTTAATTTTTAAAAATATTTGGCTAATATATTATTNCATTAATTATGTGTCCATTATTAATATCACATCAATGATGTGACATCATATTTAAAATTTTCAAAATATATTTTTATTATTTTTATACGGCAATTCAAGAAGAAACTAAAGTATTGGAGAAAGAGAAAATTGTCTGTTTATCAGTTTTCCAAAAATTGGTAATCGGAAAATTATTTTCCAAATGAAATTGATTTAAGGGCCTCGGTGCATTTTGACAGATTTGCACTTTTTCATTTTTTTTGTCTTGATGGGAAACTTTTTGCCACTTCAAAATTTTCAAATTAAAACTTTCTTGAACACAATTTGTCACTTTTCAGGTTATTTTGTATAATCTGAATTTCTTCAGATTGATTAATTTCACTTTATAAATCGTCTTTAAAAAAAACACTCAAAAAACGCGCGTTTGCTATTGAAGGTGTCTAAATTACAGTAAAATTTATTTTTTTATTAATTAGGAACCCTAGAAAAAGGTCCTGATCACCGTTGAAAATTTATTTAGTTTCAATTCATACGTTTTTTAAGCCAAATCGAAAATTTAAATTTTTGAAAAAAGGCGGAAAAAAACGAAATTTTAGCAAATCGAAAAAAATATTTTTTTTCGTGAGTTAAATAAAATAAAATTAAAACGGTCGACAGGTTGGCTTACCAATTTCGCAATTTTCGGTGAAATAATTTTTTTCAATTCTGGATAAAAGAGGGCTTCGATGGATTTCTGCCAAACCGTAGTTCGTTAGGAAAATTATGATTCAGAGTATAAACAAGAGTGTATGAACAAAACGAGGACATATTAAAATATAGTGAAAGTAGCCATTCCAAATATTTTCAGCTAAGAATTTCAGAAAAATTAGTTTTAAATATTTTGAACAAGAAATGAGAAAATTTTTTAAGATATTTCCAAATAGTTTCGACCGAAAATCCCAAAAAAATGTCAGATGATTTTCAAATAGCATATAAAAAATATGTGGTCAGCGAAAAGTTAAAGTGACCATTTTGAAGTGTTTTTTCATTTATTTGAAACAAATACTGTAAAAAAAATTTGAACAAAAATAAGGCATTTTTTTTATAATGTTCGGTCTTTTTATGAAAAATTTCTCATAATTTGTCGAATTCGAAAAGTTTAATTCTAACTCAAAGTTTTCTTAAAAAGCAATAATTCGAAAACTCTGTAGTCACAAAAGTTGCCTGGAGTATAAAACATTAATTTGATGGTATATTGAGAAGAATATATAAACCCTATAAAAGAGTTTTTCATCAAGAGCCCATATCGTATCTGTCAAAATGCACCAAGGCCTTAAGGGGGTGTGCATGGCTCGATTTTTAATGAAGACTTAAGGCAATCAGAGTGCACCCAATTGCTTCGGATGTCTAAAAAATTTTTTTCTGATCAAATCCACAAATCCTGGGCGTTTTTTCGATTTTTTTTCGAAGTATTTTTCAGCGAATTTAGTCAAAAAATATTGTTTGTTAAGATTTGACCGCTAACACTTTAAAAAATCGGCTTAACGTAAGCAAACTTTTTGTTCAGTGTTTTACTGGCTTTCTTTTGAGCTTACTTGCGAAAAAATCGAAGCACATTTTTTTTCGAAATTTTTCGAATTTATTTTTCAGTATGAATGGAAATTTTAGAAAAAAGCTTCCTACGAATCTCAGACATGTTACAAGGTGTACTTTAAAAAAATTTGGCTCCATTTTGAAACTAAACCTCGGAGGAGATAGATTTTTAAGGCAAAAATCGTGAAAAANAAAATTCAGTCATCGAAATGTAAATCGCTCTCCTACGAATCTTAGTCCGCTTATTCCACGTATTTCACAATATTAAGGCTAGGTCTACAAATTGGCATTTTTGGAATTATTTCTCAAGCTTCAGATTTTCCTAAACTACCTCTGCAAAATTGCAAATCAGACATGCACACCCCCTTAAGGAAGTACCAGTAGCTGAAATTGAATTTTCTGGATAAAAAATAGCCACACAGGACTTTTAGGATACTAGTCAGATTAGCCATCTTGTAAGACTAGCCTTTAGCTTGTAAAATGAGAATCTTAATTTTTTGTATGAATACACTCCTTCACACATAAGCGACACAAGAGGACCTAAGCCTAAATGGTAAAACTATTTCCTCGCAGGTTTTATGTCGAAATATTCTAAAATTTTGACATAATTTGCAAAAGTGTTAGGCAAAACTTTAGTTTTTTGAATTTCGCTATATTTTCTCTAGAATATAAAAAAAACCCACCGTTTTTTGGAAATTGTTTGTTGGAAAAACTATGTCCTCTTAGGAAAAATTATGAAATTTCCGTCAATTTTTTTTTAAAGCTAGCTGACACAAAAATAAAACTTTATCTTAGGCATCTTTTTCAAAATTCGAAGTTTTCTTTCATAATTTGGTCGGTAGTACACTTTGCTATCCCTCAAATTAATTCGGAGGAGGTAGTCGTGAAAAAGAGAATTTTGCGATTTTTGGGGTCACAAAACAATTTTTTCACGAGAATTACGAAAAAACATATTATGGGTTTTAATCAAAAACTTACTCTTCACTGAGTTTTTAGAAACCGATTTGAACGCAAATTTCTTTCAATCAAGAAACATTGATAAACTAACGGTTATAACCGAGTAAAGGAATGAAAAAAGCACCTTCTAAAATATCTACATGTATGTGAAATCAGTCAGTTTAAAAGAAAAAAATTCTTGTTCGAACTTCCATTAGCGACCATGGGTGGACCCGCTTTTTTGATGTAAATAATTTTTTTGGTCGAAAGTTGTCTTGCCTCAAATTATAATTATGATTTCGATTATTTCAAAATCTTTATTATTTGGAAGAAGACATTATACAGCAAAATAAATAACAAAATAAATAAATGATTTAATAAATTAAACTCTTGTCATAGCCTCTTGTCACAGCGACTCCTTTCACAACCAGTTGGTTACAGCACAAATTTATTAGATCCAAGTGAGAAAAAAATATTCGATAATCTCTCAATCGACCTAAATTATGCTTTCGAGGTTGATATGTTAGTATTACTTAGTAAGCATAAAGTAAGGTAGGAACGGCAAAAATCGATCAGCGTAGATTTTATTTATTTTTGGAGCACTTTTAGTTTATGTGCTGAAATTGACAAAGAAAATGATGGAAAAAAAATTATGTCCCGTTTTCTAAAAATTATCATTTTTCGAATATTTTGTGAAAAATTTTGCCTATTAATAATAGGCTGTTAATAAGAAATTTTTTTGTGATATTTTTCCCTAAAAAATCTAAAATTTCAAGCTTATCAAGGGGGTAGTCGTCGCAAATAGATTTCGCTTTTAATTTGAGACTATACTAAATTGGCCAAAAAATGACCATGAGCTTGGTCTAAGATTTTTTTGATTACAAGTTCAACCGCTAGAGGGCCTCAAAGACCAAATCTTAAACCTGACGCCATTTACTGTTTTTCAAACATTAATCCCGAGCTCCCTGAGATGATGAACAATTTCATAAACGGTTTTTATTTCTTGGCAGAGTTGTGAGTGATTTAAAAAAAAATATTTCCAAAGTTATTTATTTGTGATTCTCTACAATAAAATATATAAATTTTCTTTGTTAAGCTAAATTTACTTTTCCGTTACTACATTAGCCTAAAGCTAGTAGAAAAGCAAGAAGGATAATAACATGTAGTAGCTTTTGCAATTTATTACTAATTCCGTTTTTGGAACACAACTCGTGGCAAATTGAAGTGATAAATCAAAGCTAAAACATCACTATCACTATAAATAACTTTGTTTTCAAAAAAATCATGTAAGATTTACTATCTTGAACTAAAAACCAGATTTTTTACACCACAGATGACATCAGAGATCGTATTTTTGAGGAGTTGGTAGTCTGAAAATTTAAGGGGGTACTGTGCACTTTTTTTAGATTTTGATCAGACTAATCCGGACAAAAACTAACAATGGTGGTAGTCTCGCATCCCACAGACGTGTATTTCGGCGACAAGGAGACTTCAAAAACCGAATATTAGCCATTTTTAAGCGAAATTAGAGACTATTTTTCTCGGTAACCACACATTCGACTTTTAATTTTAGTTTATTAATACGATGATCTTATGTGAGACTTTAATCCGGCCGAGCCGATTTCGATAAAAATGTAAATTAAGGTGGCACCGGTTGCAATGTTTCTAGGGCACTTTCAGGTCCTTTAAGTTCAGTGTTTTTAGGTCAAATATCTACAATACTTAATGTCAAATATTGTGAATACTACACATCGGAAAACGTCAAGTTGAGATATATTAATATTGATGTTTTTTGTTCAAAAAACCATATCAAACTGTCAAAATTCAAAAAATATTATCACCCATCGAAAATCAACACATCATAAGTACTCTTATGATTGAGTACTGGAATAAAAAGAGTAAAATCTACATCAAATTTTTCATTTTAAAATAAAATCAAAAGGATTTTTACTTTAACCCCTGGAATCACAGAAAAAAAAGTTCCGCCAAGGCACCAGAGCCGATATATCGGCTCTACTTTGGACGTTGTTTACAGAAAGCTCAAGGTAGTTGAAGCTTCAATTACTTTTGCAATAGGAAGTTGAAAAGTTATCTTTTTGCACCAATAAATTTAAATTCTAGAATTTGATTTTTAGTTCTAGAAAATACAGTCGGAAAACCAAGGTGTAGCATATCACGTGATACGTGCCCATCGTAGTCTTCACAAATTTAGTTTTTATGGGTACCAACGCACAAGTATCTGCTTTACGACACACTTTAATCCGATTAGATCTATATCATCAATCAAAAGTTATTTCGAAAAAAGTAAAAAAAAATATGAAGAAAAATCAAGAATTTCTTATGAAAATGCATTTTTAAAATAAAAGCAGATAAATACACTTTTTATTATTATTTTTTAAGTTGATATAGTAATCAATTGACAGTGGACACTTTTGATTGATTACATTAATTTTTATAATAAATAATTTTTTTTCATGAGATACTAAATCAAAATTTTTGAAATTTCACTTCCAATTCAATGCACCAAACACTTTCCTAATAACTAGCTTATCTCACGTTTGTATTTGATGTCTAATTTCGAAATAATTTTCCGGAAGTAAAACTTCGGCGAAAAATCTCAAAAAATCAACTCTCCGTGATATTCGAACCATTTATCCAAAAAAAAATTAAGTATTTTTTTCGGAATCACCGCAAAATTCTTTATAATGTACTTAGAAGAAACAATTCTGTGACATTTATTTTGCTCATTTTAGAAGGTTTTAGGTAAGCTTGAGCCGATATATCGGCTCTGTGATTCCAAGGGTTAAACAATAGTTCACAACCATGGTTCACCAAATTGCTCTAGGATGTCTACAAAATATATTTTCGATAAAATCATCAGAATAAATTTTCGCGTTTCGTCTTTTTCCTATTTTTTTCAGAATTAAGTCAATCTGAGTTTGACTTTGGATTTTACAAGATAAAGGCCAGGTCTATAAATAGGAATTTTTGGAATTATTGCTCGAGCTTCAGATTTTCGTGAACTAGTTCCGCAAAATTGCGAATCAGTCCTGAAGACCTCCTCAAACTACCTCGCAATTTTTTTTTTGGGGGGGGGGTTATTTTTTGTTTACAGATTACAATTTCTGAAACTATTGTTTACGTAATTTGTGTCAATTTAGGCCAATTATGGCTTTTATTGAAAATTTAGAGATGAAAAATTAAATATAGATTATTTTTCTTCTATTGAGTATAACCTTTCTTCGAGAATATGTCGAAATTAGGTTTTCTCTCTTTTGTTATCACGACGGACTATAAACCGTGCCTCCGGTCAAATTTGCCGTATATATATTATTTCAAATTATGCTGAGATCTAAAAATTAGAGGAAAGGTCATTTAAAAACAGGAAAGCAATAAAAGTAAAATGCTATAGAATCCATTTACCTCTGTAGTCAGACAGTGCCGATTTGCACTGATTGGTCAGGTAACGCCCCCATTTAATATAAGTTTTTGAAATTCATAAGTGCCGATTGACATTTGGCTGAGTACATGGTTGTTTTGAAATTCTGAGTACACGGGTTAAGAGTCGTTAATCTGAAAGTTTGCATCCTGCGAAAGTGTTTCCGCGTAATCAGGCAAAAAATACACAATAAGCATTTATTTAAAATGCACTTATTTGCTTAATTTCATGAGAAAAAACCTTAAAGATAAAAATAATTATCCACTTTTTAATATTAATGAAAAGCGTCTGTTTCGCTGACACACTTCGGCGCTAGAGAGAAAAGCCCACTAGATTTGATTATTGGCTCATTTGTGGTCAAAATAGAAAACATAAAATCATACTTTTCTTGTCTTACAAATTTTTGAGCATTCAAGGGTAATTTCAACAAATCTGGAAATTTGTTTTTGACTGCGGACAGCCAATACTGGAAATCCTAGAAATAAAATCAATGCATATGAGGTAAAATTACATATGTTTTTTCTAGCTTTTTTGACCTCGATTTTAAAAATGAAGTCAAGAGAATCAATGCAGAATCTACATAATGTAATCCACCATTGTAGATGAACAAATTGAAAATAACAAGTTTTGGAATATGATAGGTAAGGGGGAAACATATTCGTCAACGGTTGCACTCTTACCAAACCTCAGTTTTTTGATTTCATAATTTTTCTCCAGAGAAAAATATTTAAAAATAAGACCAACATTTTTTGATTATTCAAATTATTGTATCAAAAAAATCGAGATTTTCACATGTATGGGCTTGTAGAGGGAATCCCTCTGAGGGATGCATCCCCGACAGGATTTTCTATCCCCATCCCCATTTTCCCATATCTTTTGTTTAAACCTACGCAAAAAAGGATGGAAAACCCACGCAAAACCCATCCTTTCTACAAGTCTGTGTACGAGTCTAATCTTCAAGGTCGTTATTTAAGCTCAAAAAGCGTATGCGAATCAGCCCATCAGCAGCATTTTCAATCCGAATGGTAAGTAAAGTGTAACCGAAAAATCCCTTGCGATAAAAGTTTCCCAGATTAGTAACGTACAATCCCAAAAAAATTTTGACTTGAGTTTTAATCTTGGCATCATGCGGTCAATTTTAAGGGGGTACTAGTGGCCGATTTGGTTTTTAAGTCACTTATTACAGCCAAACAACTTGCTTTGCAAAATACCTGGGATATTATTATGTAGATCAATTCTTAATAATGATCAGAGTTCATACAACAAAAATTTCTTTTGGTAGTACATAATTCTGGAAATTGTTTTTTGAATTTTGGTCTGTTATTTTCTAGAATCGAGAAAAACTGTCGATTTTTACCGTTTTCAATTTGAATTTCCTACTGGTTTTACAGAAATTAAGGGAACAAGATTATGTTATAATACATAATCCATATATTAATAATAAATGAATTACCATAATGGATTATCATAATGGATTACCACAATGGATTACCATAATGGATCACCATAATGGATTACAGACTGTCAGAGGACATATCCTAAATATTTGAATGTTACAAACAACGCGGGATACTAGCACCCAATAAAAACCCTGGATTGCATAATAGACCGATTTCATTGGTCAGATTTGGAAGAGATCAACCAATCAAATTCTCAGATTCCGCATTTTTCAAATATTCAGGATCTGTCCTCTGAGGGTCGGAAACCATTATAACTGGAGAATATGAAAGATAAATATGATTAAATGTTTGTCGTGTTAATACAATTTTAATATTTTTTGCTAAATTTTTAGAAAATTAGCTTTTAGTGAACCGAAAATGAAATCTTCAAAAAAAATCATCGGATTAATAGAAAATACTGGCAAAAAAAAACTGAGGATTTACAAAAAATTAGCTCAAATCATTTTGAAAGTTTTAACCTATTAGCGTCAAATTAGTGAATAAGGTTAGAAACTAGGAAAATCCTCTGAAAAATATCCAAAAATTTCGAATTTGTTGTTCGAAAATCAACTCATTTTGAGTCTTTTGGGGTTTTTATGGTAATAAAACTTTTTCTACGCCTAGTCCCCTTCAGGAGCTTAGCGATAAAATAAAGAAAAGAGATTTTAATACAACAGACTTTCCTCTCGACCGAAAAGATAAATCCTTAAAGTTATTGAGTTTTTGAGTATTGTTACCGACATCTTCAGATTCCTGAGAGATCATCTTCTGAAAAACGGGATATTGGGATCTATAATAATAAGTAAAATCGTCAGCATTAATAATGTTGCATTATACTCTAATTCATGAAGATTAACAAGTTTTATAAGCTATCACTTTATCTCCCGAACATCCTTGGCATTTTTTGAGCATAAAATAAATTAATTTTTAAATTGAAATTTTTAAGGGAATTGTGATTCTTAGAGAAAGAGCAAGAAAAAAGTCAATATCATTAAATAAAAAGTATTTCTTATAAGTATTCGTTTTGTTTTCAGTAATTTTACCTACGTGTGGTTCAAAGCTTATCAACCTTAGGTCATTTAATTTAACGTACGGCAAACTAGCTATTTGTGAAAAAATGATGCGTATTCGAATCCCAGATATTTTTTTTGCTTAACTCGTAGACTCGATTTATGGCGACACGTCGCCATACACCATTTAATCGCATTTTGCGACGCTTAATCATTAAGGACAATGCATCAGGTTATATGACACTTATAAGTTATCGATTAACTTTGAAACAAAATGACGTTGTGCGTTTTTTTTTGAAAATTCTTATGTATTACAGTACTATTATTTCTTGCAGAAATTTTTTGAATCATCATAAAATTTAAACCTTTCATCGTGATCAGAAAAAATTCGAAGACATTTTTTGATTACACCATAGCCCGAAAATGATCACGTGACCGTATATTCTAGAAAATTAAGGCGGCAAAATAGTACTGGTTTTTTTTCAAAAATTGTTTAAGGGGTTCTACGGCAGCCTATATATTTGTGATGTAAATCCAATTGACTGGATTTTACAATTTTTTGATTTCCCCGTATCCTGTTTAAATTATATAAGAGATAAAAATTTCAAAAATTCAATATTTTTAGGTTTTTTTTTATAAAATTCGAAATAAGCTTATTTTGGTATATAGGTGTCTTTAGCAGTCGTTCTTCTATACTAAAAGCTAAGGGTCTGATTTACGATTTTTGAATCACGTAGCTTTTTAGTCATAAAAACTAAAGAAATCAGGAAAAAAATAGATAAAAATTATATATAAAAAAATTGCTGGAGTGTCGAAAAAATAAAAAAATGTTTCTGCTTCTCGCGCTCGACAGTTAATATTGCGCCATGTATTATAATACCGTTTCCAGAAACATTCAATTTCGATCGTTTGGTACACTTGAAAATGTCATACGTGACATTGAATGTCAAAAAATAAATTTTCAAATCGTACTCCTGGGAGTATAAATTGAAATCGTACATCAGACTCAACAATTTGTTGACAATTATCACACAAAAATTACTGTGCAGGAAATAGTTGCATGAAGCATGAAAGAAATACAACTTTCCGTGGCCAAAAATAAGAAAAACAGTCCTTTTCGCCAGCTTTGAACCTTTTTAGTAAAAAATATAAAAAAACACAACAAACTTTTCCGCCTTGAATTTCGCCATAATGTTAAAATTTTGAAACATTTCTAAATAGGACGAAAAAAAATAAGGCTTTTTTAAAGAAATTTTTTGCTTCTGGTTAACCTCATTTACCGGTTGGTTCAACATGCTATCTAACATATAATTTAAAATCGTCTTCAGAGATAACGACTAACTTATCAGAATGTTTTATTCACTTCCTATGTCTATAGACGAGAAAAAGCATTCAAATAAGTTCCATTGCCTATAAAACACCCTTTAAGGGTAGCGGTCGCAAAATGTACTTTTTGTACTTGCACTTCATCTGCAGACCATAAGACTAAAACTACTTCGAAACTTTGAGAATAAGCCATTTGCTTAGATCATCCTTATCTAACAAGAAAAAATTAGATCGTAGAATAAGTTCTTTGGTGAGTGGCGATCGACCCTGGTGACCACCATGCTAGCACAATTTCTAGGAACACGCTCATCAAAAATTTAAACTCCATCTTGGATCCAATATCTCCTCCTAGAGCTACCGACTTCGATGTACGATTTCACATACACAGACTTTGGTATTGAACCCACGGAGAACACTATGGTTGTAAGTATGATGTTGGGACTTTTTTAAACTTTCCAACAGTTTTTTTCTAGAACCTGCGAAAACCCGCCTTAATTCGTCAGATCTTTCGCTACGTTCGCAACGAAGTTCGTTCTCCCTTCCTCTATATAGAAGTTACATGTTGACGGACAGAGATGCAGGATAAATTTGGGGGAAAAGGATGGAGAAAATATGTTTTTCTTTATATGATGATAGCGATTTTAAAATATTCTTGCTTGAATCTCTATAGAAGTCGCGATTCTTGTAGTAAAACTGGAAGTTGAAAACTCGATAAACCTAGCAAGTAGGTCGTATGGTCGGGTTGGTCTGGACAGATAGTCGAATGTACCACCTAGATTTACCAAGCTTGAGATTCACTGTTTAAAAAAATCTGCTTGCAGCTTTTCGATATTTTGAGTTTTTCTGGTCGAACAGTGGGTTTCAATGTTTTCCAAAAAAAATACTCAGAAAAATTCTGATAAAAATGAAACTTTTTTTTGGATTTTTTTTTGTTTTTTTTAATAAGTTTATGCTTTTTAAGTGTTCCCTAGCAATTTCGTGCTATTTTAACACCCCAAAGTACCCTAAAAAGAGTGCGACCGCTACCCCCTTAAATCATTTTTTGAAAAAAGTGAAAAGGTTTTTTAAAAGTTTTTGAGACTTATTTTCCATTACACCAAAGTCCAAAAACGATCACGTGACCTTCAAATTAGGGAAGATTAAGGTTTTGGTTCAAGTAAACAAATAGTTATCACGCCGAAAAATTTTTTTGGGCAATAAACACCTAATTTAAGAGTTTTGAACATAATAATATTTTTCAAACACGTCACATGATCTTATTTTTCGAGAAATAAGGATTTATTTATTACATATTTCAAATCTTATTTTTGAATTACTTCGTCACGTGATTTTATTCGGACTTTGGTGTAATGAGAAAAAAGTCTTAAAAACGTTTAAAGTTGACCCTGGAATTTTTTTGACGTAATTTTAGTATTTATTCAAATTACTGTACTATGCCTTTATTTTCAAAAGTACTCAAATCACGTGGAAAACCCCTTAAAAGAATCGTAACGAATTTTTAAGACTTTTATCACGTTACAGTATGGCCTCCGGTTTAAATAGAGCATTTCTAGAAGTCAGAACTACCGAAATACTGATTACATAAGAATGCGTAGGCGAAAGAAAGAAGAGAGTTGATCTTGCTTATCACGAGAAACAATTATTTCCAAAAAATTGAATATTCATTTTACTAGAGAATTTTGTAGATACATATAATTATTTTTAGACAGAGCGATAGAAAATCATTTGAAGTTTTATATGAGGTATTTTTAAATATAAATTAAGGTTTAATTTCATCTTATTATTGCACTTTTGTGTGTAACTGGAGGTAATTTTCGCAACTTTTTGTTTTCTTCTCCTTATTAAATGCCTTTTTATTCGTTGAAATTTTTTTTTGTTTTTTGAATTTTATAAAAAATTGGCTGAATATTATTTTAGCTATTGAAAAATGTATATTGATAATGAAACTTTGCTAATATGGCTTGATTTATAAGTATGGCGACGCGTCGCCATAATCGAGTCTGAGTACAGATTCATGTCTAAAGTCTACGAGTTAAGTTAGCCACAACGTCAAATTAAATGACCTATGGTCAAGATCAAAAGTATTCCATAAAAAAATATAAGCTATATTATCCGTCTCTTCAGGTTATAAAAAATGTGAATTATAAAATCAATGTATTATAGACGTATCGCTTTTATTGCAGCATCTTTATTTTTAGGACTAATTTAAGAAGATAGTACGAGCTTTTCACACAAAAAATTTTAGCTCATTTTCGTATGTAGCAATCACAATTTAAAGATTTTTCATGCAAAGAACGGATTTTATTAAAAAAAATATATTTGCGCGGCTAGAATCAATAAAAAATTCACGGCAGAAATTGACTAAAAATATGGGCAAGATTTATTTGTTTTTTTTTCTAAATGTATTTTTCTATTTTTTTTATAATTTATATAGAATCAAACAGTAAACAATTTTGTGAACAAAATACCGTTTTGGCTACCCTATCCCCGCAATACAGACGACTACTATCTTTTAGTGGTAGGTTGTGCACCAATATTTTTTTCCAACCGAAGTGAATCTTGAAAATGAGGGTAATCTCTACAGCGCGGATCGAATCCCACTAATTTTGTCTTAGTGATTGTATATAGTATAATAATAGGCAAGGGTGGTTGATATTGGGAGCCCCAAAGTTGATTGGTGCGTAATCACTAAGACAATCACCAAGACTACACTAGTGGGATTCAACACGCGCTATAGAGATCACCCTCATTTTCACGATTCACTTCGGTTAGAAACAGGATATATCTTCAAATAAACTTAAAAATTGCTATCAATGTAAAAACTCTGAATAAACCTTTTGCACAACTTTGAATTTCCTCATTGGATTGTTAAAACAAATTCAGTTGTTTACGATCAATTTGTTAAAGCTGATGAAATCGAGTTTTGTTAATAACAAATTATCACTAGAGCTTTGATTTTAACCTTCTATTTATAAACGAAATGTAAAAATTAAATACAATGCCATAATTATAGGAATTGAAACTGATCCGAAGTTGTTTTGGGGGGTAGTGACCCAAAAATAATTGTGGCTGAAAAATGATTTATGATTTAATGGGACAAGAAAAAACGATTGGTTGGAGTCTCGCAGCTCTATTATTCACTCTATTATGCCCCTCGTAGTAACAGGTGGAGGCTCAATACCGCCGAAAGTTTTTTGCCAAAAAATTTCAAGGGCAGAAATAAAGTTTTTCGTTCAAAAATGGAAAATGCT
>SCLH01002177.1:17768-29456 GCA_004367855.1 Oikopleura vanhoeffeni | reverse complement strand
CTGAAATTTATATCTATAAAAATATCAGCATACTCAGCAATTTCACGTGCACCTTTTTAAATTTTGATATCTATCTTAATTTTCGAGTTTTGGCACTTTAGATTATGTCAAATATAAAATTTATTCAATGAGTGAGTCGCCTAATAGTGAATATTTTGTTTGTCTAATTGATCAGTATTTTCTTTCAACTTAACACTCCCGCTGGTTTTGAGAACATATGTTCGAGTTATAAAATATTAAGTAGAACAAAGGTCCCGTTATATTGAATGTCTTCAAAGAGGGGTGTGGCGGAAATTCGAAGACTCCACGTTGGTCAAGACACCAAAAAAATAGATGGGATAAAAATCATTCAGATATCCAGGGATTAAAAATTGTTCAGTCAAGCGTAGGCCGACAAGGATCGCAACATAAGGGTATAAGGGGATATAAGCTCTAGTATCCTTGTTTTTTTGAAAAAGCTGAAAAACTCGTGTTTAAGCCGCGGTTAACAAGATGGTTGGTGAGAGTAGTTACTGAACTGTTGATGAAATCTTGAGATCAAGGAATAGATCTTTCATATGTATTCATGAGAAATTTCTCTACGTCATCAGTTTAAGCCGTACCAAGCCTCCAAAATGTCAAATTCACCCAACACCCCCCTTAAAATGGTTTTCGATAGGAACAAATGAACTTTTGTGAATTGCTTTGGAGATCAAAAATTGTAAAATCAGTCAATTAGATTTTACATTACAAAAGCATATAGGCTTGCCTATAGAACCCCCTTAAAGTTAACACTTATTTCGTATATACAGTAGGACTGTCACATATCATTTGTGAGATTTCAAAAAATTCAGAACAATTCTAACTTAAAATAATTACTCAAAACTTTGTGGCAAAACTTCCTGATATTGAAAATGAAAATAAGGTTCCCAAGACGCAAAAACTTAGAAGAATAAGATTCTTGATAAAATTTTTTTAGATCTACAACAAAACTTCTTTTGGTAAACGGGCGTCTTAATGGACTTTTAGCGTATTTGGTTGCAATGTTTTGGCTAATTTGCGCATGTTTTCAACATTCCATATTTTTTCAACCTTAAAAATTGGAATTAATTTGTCTTCACAACAATTGAAAAAAACTTCATGAATTAACACTGAATTCACATGAACTTTGACTCTGAAATTATGAAAAAATGACTTTTATAGCAACCCCACTGTCTTTTTAATTCTGAAACAATCGACTATTTAAGCTTGAGCAAATGTGGTAAGATGCCCGAAAGACATAATATTAATGAAAATTTACAATGAAGAAATTATGATCTAGATAAACGGCTATGGGAAGATTATTATGAAAAACCAGAAAAAAACCGATAAAGAAACCTAGAAACTGAAGTCATTTGCGATTGCAACTTGTCTGATGGCAAATGAAATGCGTAAATAACAATTAATTATTAAAACATTTTTGAAAAATTTTCGAATAATCTTTTTATTTTTTATTTGAAAAATGTACTTCAGCACTACGTCTATGAAGTGTGTCCATGTTTTACCCACTTGTTATCAAAAATCTTATCAGAACTGTTATCTCATTCCTATAGTGTTGTAGATTGCCCTCACCCCTGTCTATTGTCTTTATTAGTGACAGGCAAAATATTCTATTTTTGAACTCGACGGAGTCTCTTTATTAAGGACCAATATTAAACAGAATTAAAAATAGAGATTTTACCTTTTTTGTTTTTATTATTCCACTTTATTAAAGAATTGAATGCAAAGATATGACAGCTATAGCTATAAGGACGGATTGTGAGTGCTCCAGCAATGTGCTGGGAAATAAGCTGTTTTTAAAACTCAAATATATTTGTGAGAATTGAGTTGAACGTTTATTTTTCCGATTGTATATTGTAGCCCGTAATTGAGAAGTCTAAAATTGATTCAATCTTTAAAAATTTAATCAACATTAACCTTTATGCATAAAAACTTAATTGCTGGTTTTCTTTCCATTGAAGTATACTCGTCATATCCACGTATCCAAAAATCACATTATGCCGATATTATTAGGTCACAAAATCGTCTACAAATCCCAACGTTTAAAATATTTCATTAACAATAATCTTAATTCGCCGAAAAATATTTTTTGAAACAGTTCCTTGCTATACTAGTAGTTAAATATGGCAAATGAACAATATAATTTACAAAAAAAGTATAACTCACGAACAGGGGTACATGCGATTTTTTTTTCTCTTTTTCATGAATCGTTCTCGATTATTCTTATTCAACTTTTTGACTAAATAAATTTAAATAATTTTTTTTAATTTCTGCGCAATCACTTATTTATGCTTGGTTTATGCGCGCCATTATTACATTGAATTAAGCTAGAATTGAAATTAGTGAATAAGGGTCAAAATTGTTATCAATTATATTTGGAATACTTTCATTAGTTAAAATTTTTGCTTGTATTATTTATTTTTGTAATTTGAGAAACTATCAAATGTGTGGAATTATAAATACACAAATTCATTTTGCAACCAAATCGGTGTTCATAGAATATTTATTCGATAAGTCAAAAACTTTTTTTTGGCTTGCAAATCAATTTCTAATGTTGCTGGATTTTGTCGGATACAAAGAACAAACAATACCGCATTGCGACCGTGTTGCAAAATAACTACTGGCACCCACAAACCCCTTAACCCACATACTCATCTTTGGAACTATTACCAGTCGACTCGGAGCTGCTAAATTTATAATAGTTGGCCATTATCAGGTTACTTCATATTTACATGCTTAGCGGTTTACATAACTTCTTTTGGTCTGTTTGTGCTAATGATTCCTCTATTGTTTACTTCTTTGGAGATAAAGCAACTTTGTCACGTCGAATTTCGGCACCTCCAAAAGTTAAGATGAGTTCTTTGAAAGTAGTGAAATCTTCTGAAAAAAATAAAACGCTTCACTCGATAGAATATATTGATTCAATTTATGTGTTAAAAAGTCAAGGATCTTTATTCATAGATCTTCGAAAAAAATTTATTTTTTATTCTCACTTCAAAATTTAATCCTATCATTTTCAATTTAATTCAATTTAAATCAATTTCATTCGGAAATAAAAAAATTAGTGTTTTTATAAGACTAAAAACATTAAACTGAAGCTTTACTTTGACAAACAACTGAAATTGATTACTATTTGCTAGTGGTTTGACGATAATTTACATACTTTGAATTTGCAGCGTCAAAACAAAATTGTAGATGTTTGACATACCAGAAAGCCAAACAAATAATTTTGGTACACAGTTTGGAAAGTACAATAAGGACAATAAAATGATACAGTTCATTGTACAAAATAAATTTTAAATTTTTTTGAAGAACTAAAAACGGATATTATTTAATTTTTTGTCCTTTTTAACCTATTTTTGATAACCTTTAGTGGCTATTTGTGTATCACCTGGAAGAGCAAAACGATTTCTCGGCGGTATTTACACATCCGGCATAGTAAAATATCCTAGAGTGCGGCTGCTGTTAATTAATTCGATGAATTCAATCAATGTTTAAATTGAAATAAGCAAAAATGATCTCAATTTTTCTGTTTGATTTGTTTTCCTCGGCGCGATATCGAATTCAAAGATCTTCGTGTGCCGCTAAATTTAGCAGTCGCAGAGTATTGCGATTGTAAGGTTTTAAAGATTCAAAATTCTCAGGCGGGGAATTTTTTTATTGATATGTAAGAACTAAATCATCACGCTTTTTTCTTTTAAATTATCAATTAATTACGACAATTTACGTTTTTGGTAAAGTAATCGATTAAAAAGTACATTTTGCGTAAACATGAAAACGTTTTTAATTATTTTATCTGCGAACCTTGTTTGAGGCTTCAATATGAGTCTACGTATGTCGACCATAACTTGCCAAGGAAGAAAGATATGAATTGTCAAAGTAGCTGGTAATAAATTACCACCATCCTGAAGTTTGGTCGTTTTCAGAATTTTCAGAGCATACCCGTTAAAGCTGCAGGAAGGTTACTTATAAGGACGGACACTGAGAGCCGTAGTTTTTCGGCCAGAACTTTTAAGAAGCGTTATATTGGCGCTCGTTTTTAAAAAACGGTATCCTTCAACGCATAAAAAAAAAGGATTAAAGAAATGTCTTACTGAACAGCGAACCACTATTACCTTTTATAAAGTTTTGAAAGAATTATCTACCCGGGCTTTTTCTGTTTTCCGCTCAGTTTCGGACTCAGTCCTGCGCTAATTTTCCACAAAAAAACGTAACAAAACATCCTTATGCAAAAAACATTAAATCAGAAAATTTTGACAGTGAAAATCGGACGCACACATTAAATTTCAGATGGTAATAATTTTATTCACAGGGTTGTGCGTCTATTCAGACAATTGAACAGAATATTGCCACCTCATGATTTAGTTCTCTAGAAGGACCAATTTGGGAAAAAATTACAAAAAGTAAAGGTTTTTCAAACGTAATATTTATAATCATTTTTTCGTGAAATTAATAGTTGAAGAAGAAAAAAGGTCCTCAAAGTTTTGATTATCAAAATTGTATTAAAATATCTATTAACGGGATTCTCTCGGTTATTTTGTCACTTTTTAGCCAAATTTTTTGTATACTTCGCTTTTGAAAACGGCTTATCTATGAAGTCCAAATAGCTCAAACTCAGCACAATATCGCTGGTGAATAATAAGAAAGACAAAATGGTCCCGGATGAGACCTTTGTTATATTTTTTCTAGAATACTGACCTTGTTAAATAATCAGTTTTTGTTAAAAAAAAATTGGGAAAGATGAAGCTATTTGGAAAAATGTTTTCAATTATTCTTCTCTTATTTTTTGCTTAGTTGAGCTTTTTAAAGAAGTCCAATCAGATTAGGTCGTTGAAAATTCCAAATAATTATAGAAAATCAGGCTGAAAAGTGTGGCAAAAAATCACGCGACGACGCCGTAATGATAAAAATTTTTATAATCAATTTTTATTTTAAACTTTTCAGATTTTCTCAAGCATGTTCGAAAAATAAGGAAAATATCATATCATAACTTGTTTATTATCGGCATCAAACTGATCAAGAACAATATGGCGAAATCTCCGCTGTCCTTATATAACGTATTACGACATGATCCAAATAGTTTTTCTCGTTAGATGTTACTATGTGTTTTCTTATTTTATCATTTCAGAAATGTCCGGTAATAAATTCGCTGGATTTAGCTATGTTAACTCTTGGAGATAGTGCTGATTGCGGTTTACTTATATTGATTACTTCCTCTTTGATATGTATATTACTGGGTCCTAAAAAACCGTGAAAACAATACAAGAAAATATCGAGAATTGTCGAGGAACACTAACGAAATCGATGAAGATGGAGACCACACAACAACAACTGCTTGATTGTGATGAATTTTGAGAGCTAAAGTAATTTTAAAATAAATTTAAAGATTAAAATAATTTTATTTCAAATTTGAATGTTTTTGCTTATAGAAAATACTATTTCAACTAGAACGGATTCACAGGACCTTTGTTTGTTAAAAAAATATCGAAATTTCGCACAAAGAATATCTGTTTTTAAAAATGGTCTTTGTTTGGTAATTGAGCATCTTATCGACAGTATTTCTTGAGGTAAACATGAGTTTGTATATGATTATAGCAAACAAGCATAAAAAAAAATATTGTTCTTTGGCGAGCTCTTCTCCATATTGAATATATATTTATTCAGCCAATTCATCAGTATTTTTGTTTTCTTTTTTGGACTCGGTTATAAAACTGAACTGTTACAATAGTCATTTTGGTTTGTTAAGCTAGTCTTCCAAAAAAACACAACAATTACACTGATGCACTCAAAATTTCATCTCCAATATCGTTTGATTTTTAATATACTGCAAAAACTCGATTAATATAACGTGCAGAAAAATGTTTATGAAGTCGACGTATGAAATTTCATCTATTCCTAAACAAAATGTTCAAACCGTTGGCAAGATTTTTTGCGTCCCAAAAAGCTTGAATACTTTTTAACTCATTCCCAGTATTTTTCATTAAGCACGGAAAACATTGCATGATTTTCTACAGGTTTTAGCGATAGACATCGGAAGAACAACTCACGTAATCTCGCAGTATGAACTGTTATATATTCGTATTACATTGAAAATTGTAAATAGTAATTTTTATATATATTTCACCAATGGTTTTCGAGTTTTTTAAAGTTCAGAAAAAACCACTGCCAATTTAATCTGTTAGAAAAATCAAACTCGTGGCGTTACCTTAAAAAATATTTCTAGCATAAAATTTCAATACTCAAATTTGGTATCACGTTAGCCAATAAAGTAACTCTAAGAGTTAATTTCCTGTTTGTCCAGGGTGTAAGGATTTTTTCCTTTATTTTTTCAAATTGGATACACTTGATTTCGCTAGTTTTGATTGGTTGTTGTCTCAGATTCAACCAATCAAAACAGCGGAAATGGAAGTGTATCCAATTGAAAAAAGAAGGGAAAAAACTTACACCCTGTATTTTATCTCTCTCTTGGGGTGGTCCGGAATTTAAGATATATATTATTTTTAGCTAGTAATTAATAAACTAAATAATTATTAATATAATACAAGTTTTAACTTAAATATATGACTTAAAAAGATCAATAGTTTTGGGATCAGGTCCTGGTTTTTTAGCATAATTTTAACAAGAATTTTCTCAAAAAGAGAACAAAAAACAAATTTTTAAAATTGCAATCATTGTTTCTTGCCAAAATCTTGCAAATTCTGTCCTGATTTTACGACTCTATTTTATTAAGAAGATTATTTGGAGTACCTAGTCTTTGTGATAAGCTTGGGCTTTAAAAAGGCTTTTTGTTTTGCAAATTATATTTATTTGTTGAACTCCGACTTCCTCTTTAACCTAGTTGTTCCCCTCTGTGCTATCACACAGACTTTATCTTGCAATAGTATTAGTCGTTAACAACCATTTTGTTGTTAGCTCGCATTTACTTTATTTTAGTTGTTGAGGAGAACAAAAATACTGATGTTTTGAGATTGGTTTGCAACTTACATTTTTTTTATTATTTTTTAAGTTTGCATCTCAGATAGTCTCGAAAAAGACTTGCATATAATCATTTTGAATAGATTCTTAAAAATAAAAAAAATCTTCTCGAAAAAAGAAGAGATTTCTTTTTAGAATATTTCATTACCAGAAATTGATTTCTATTGCAAAAGAAATGAACGAAATATATAAGTAAAGTAGTTTGTGGTATAGACTATACCGTATAGTACTTATCTAACAAAAAAATGAAAATGTAGAAAATTATGGCCTCTATCGGCATTTTGCTTTTTAAGTTAAGATTATACAGGATTTTTGTAACTCATAGTTGTAACTTAAGGGAATGGGTGTCGCTGATTTGAGCCTTTCACATGGTCATTTCTTGCCAAACTAGCAAAGATTATATTCCAAAAACATTTGTTACTTACAGATCCAACCTTCGCAGTCAATTTCCAACATACAAAAATGTAATTCAATGGCACCTACGCACACACACAAACATTTAATAAGCGACCGCAAGAAACCCTAATAAACTATCATCGTCGTCAATTTACATTATTTTTTTCTGTTTTTTCGTGTCAGGCTACAGAGCACCAATACAAACAATATATCACCCTATTTTTAGAAATTTTTGCTTTTGACGGCCAAAAAAGCAAAAAAACGAAAACCAAAAATGAGTTTGGGGGGCTCCGTAAAAAACTATCTCCTCCCACAATTTTGAACATAAAACTCCAGATTATATTTTTTTGGAAGCTAAAGAGTTGTTTAACAATAAATCACCTCATTTTTTAGAATTTTTCATTTAGCGTGTTTTGGGGGCGATATCAATAATTCATTTTTATGCTGAATTTTAACAGAATCTCTAACACTAAAATATTGAAAGTTGATTCAATGTCCAAAAATTATTTTTTCTTGAATTCAACCATTTTGAAGGGTTTTCCCGCTAATTCAAAATCAGCGGCGTCGATAAGGAAAAAAATATCGCTTTTTCAAAAAAATTAAAATTTTCAGATTTTTTTTCGTTTTTTGGCCGTCAACAGCAAAATTTTCAAAAAAATGGCGTGAGATGTTGTTTGTGTTGCTGCTCTGTAGCCTGACACAAAAAATCAGAGAAACATGTTATAAATTGAAGGACGAGATAGTTTATTAGTCTTTCTTGGAAATGTTTAGTAAATGGTTCAGTGTGTGCGTAGGTGTTTTTGTATCAGATCATTGTGACTTTCAAAATGATCGCGAAGAGTTTTTTTATGCTTATAAAGTTTTTGCGATATGAACTTGGCCAGTTTGAAGATAAATTGCGTAGTTGAAGGTCCAAATCAGAGACACCCACTCCCTCAATATTTAAATTATTCGGTTATTTGAAAAAATGAATTAAATAAATATTGCTCACAGACCTTGCGAAAACATTGATAACTTATCATGAGGTAGTATCACGTGGTTTGAATTACCTTGGTTTCCAAACGTTTTTTTTCTAGAATAAAACAGAAAATTTCTACTAGATTCTAATAGAATTTGAAATTTTTTGTTCGACTATTTAACTCTTTAACTTGATTATAATGAAGAGATTGAAGGTTAATCTCATATGAGTTTTATTGTTAACAGCGCTCAAAGTAGACACTTCTGAAAGGCTCTGGTGCCTACGTGGAACTTTTTTTATATGATTCGAAGGGTTAAGATTTCAGCCCCTTTTCTTTGTAGAAATAATATGGAACTTTTAAATAATTTATGAACATTTCATGTCTGTTGGAGGTGATATTTCGGGTACGGAACGGTAGGATCCTGACTGTGACCGTCCATCCTTGACGTACTAGTATAAATTACCACAAACCTGGCGCCCCCTGGTGTGGTGAGGGGCGCGCTGCATATATAGAGGGCAAGGTACTTATGTTATTTAATTATACCAGTATAGCATATAGAGCGTTATAGCGTATATGCATAATAATCAGTACAGTAATTACAATTATATCAATATAGGCAGTTAAATTAATACTTGATGTTACAGAGTAGATGGCTTGAAATAAAATAATATTTAAAAAGAAGTTTCAAGAATAAATGAAATTTGTCTGTATTAAATTCTCTCATAAAAAAATGTGAGAAGATACCAGAAAGAGTATAAAGATTTGAAGGTGAATTTTTTCCACACGGAAAAATAATGGAAAAATCAAAAAAGGTTAGTGAAAATTCCTTGAATGTTAAATCATAATACTTTAAGATAAGAAAGAAACAGATTTGAGAATTAAAAGCACTATTTTTATTTGACTGCTACATATTTGAGGTCATTTGAAGGAAATAAAATTTTCTGACAAAAACAGAAGAGAGTAGCAGCTGACTTACAATTATTTATATGATTAATTAGCAAGTATTCATCGCTTGGAAAATTTTCACAGGCAAACTGCGGCCCGACGAAAATAATATAATAATGTCACTTAAAACAGGTGACCTTAGCGGTGATGAAAATTATATAAAGAGTAATAAAATACCCAAATTTGTTACCAAAGACAAATTTTAATAAATGTGTCGACTTTAATCCAGAACACAAAAGACCTGAGTATTAGCCGGCACAAGATGAGATGTCCTTTTTTGTTCGATATTTCACGTGGACAACGTAAAGGTGCACTTTAATATTTCCACATAAACAAATTGGCATTTTATTTGTTATGAATTACGGTCTTCAGTTGCGAGTTTTTTCAAACTTCTTGCTCATGTTAAAATTTGTATCAGACAAATCTTCGCAAAGCAAAAATCGAAAGTGGAGTTGATTGAGATACCGAATCGGTATTACCGATTGTTAATTTCAAAACGATAAGTAGAAATTCGAAATAAATATCGGCAAACAAAAAATAATTTTGTAAACTTTGTGGATCGAGAAACCCTCCAAAATTATTGGAAGTGTAAAAAAAGTCTGGCGTGTGGATCGTGACATTTCGAGCACACAGACATTCCAGTAAGCCTCTGTGAAGTGGATTTCTACAAACATCTCCGCCGAGAGTTTTCTCTAACATAAGTCCAATAATACCGATCCGATCCGATTTTATTGTGCCGACCCCTGCTCAAAACACCAATCGTCAGTATATATCCTTATTCAACATAAATTGATTCAGCCATTCACACCCACGATGCAGATTTGGTCGAATCAGGTTAACCAGTATGTATTGTAGTACTATACAATAGATTGAGGCCTAAAGTTCACAATGGGTTAAACAGTATTTGCAAAAATACGCTCTCATAAAAACACTCCAAGATCACAAGAAATATTAACGATCCGGTCTTATGCTAATTAAAGACGTCAAAATCACAATATGTATTTATTATGTTATTTTTTCCGCAGTTCACTTGTCAGGTTATATTTACCGTCTAATTATTTTCTGCACCTTCTAATAGAGTTTTCTCAAACTTAAGGGGGTAACCGACGGGTTTTACTGATTTTCAAACGTTAGTCCTGAGCTAACCGCAATTCGTATNAGCTTTCTATCACTTCTGAGTCTCGAGAAACAGCCTCCGTCGGTTACCCCAAATTTCTGGATCTAAGAAAATATTTGGAATTTTTTTTTTGTTCGAAATTAAAATTTTTTTTATTGCCATGTTCAAGATCTAATTCACAGTGATCTAATGCAACAAAAATTAGAGCAAAAAAGTTATTACTTCAAAAGATACAGTGCGGTTAAGGAAAATAAAACTTGGAAAATATAGAAAATTTTGGAAATTTTTTTTTTATATTTTTGGAAGCAAACCAGCCACGAAAATGACAATGCAACTAAAATTAGCTTCCTATCACTTCTGAGTCTCGAGATACAGCCTCCGTCGGTTACCCCCTTAAGGGGTTACCCCTCATGAATTGATGCTCAAGCTAAAAATGATCAAAACTTCATGTTCAATAAAACATTGTTTATGTCTTTTTCCTTAAAATATGGAAAATTTGAAACAAAGTGGTGGTATTTTTATCCCCCTACTCTAGGAAGGAAACTATTTTTTTATCGTTTTGGAAATATTTCGTCTTGTTTTTAAGCATTTTTATCAAAATTTATGGATTTTTAGAAATTCAAAGTTCAGTTTTCGAAATCAAAAAAAAACACAAAATCTAAGGTTTCGATAGTGACAGCTCTTCGCGAACTCATTACTAATGAGTCATTAGCCCTTGATTAATATTGGTTTCAAATTTTTTACTGAAAAATCCAGGGAGAAATAGGATTTTGTGCGAGACCCTCAAAATCAGCTAAAAAAACTCTTTAAAACTCACTGAGAAGTAGGCTTTTTGCGAAAAAATATTACTCTATTTTGAAGCTCGTTCCAGATTGGTCGAGCAATCAGTGATCTTTAATTATGTTCCAGGGTGTAAGATTTTTTTTCAAATATAACATTGTATTTAACTATTGGGTTCCACAATGTGAAGCCTTTAAGATATTCGCCCTAAAAAAACACAAAATTGTGTTTTCCCATGAGGGGTACCACATTAACTCCCGTAGTGTATTTGGGGCCATCCGTGGCTCGAAGGCCTTTAATCGCAATTTAGGACCCTTAATCATGTATGAATAAAAATTAACAAAGTGATCAACTATTTGGATAATTGACGTTTGTGCGTATTTTTTCGAAAATTTTTACTGTATTACAGTACTTATTTTTTGCAAAAAAAAATTTAAATCATCAAAAAAAGCCTTTGAACAAGATCAGAAATAAATTCTAAGATTTTTTCTCATTACA